>CAIGRL010240085.1:0-11121 GCA_903798325.1 Fraxinus xanthoxyloides
AAAATTTTGATGTGTATCAAATAGGTGCTAAAGTTAGGTGTGGGAATAAGATTTTTTGTTTTTTTTTTTCATTTTCTTTACAGGAATGCTACATATATATTTTATAAGTTAGGCGTGGGAATAAGATTTTTTGTTTTTTTTTTCATTTTCTTTACAGGAATGCTATACAGGCTTTCAATCATAGGACTTTTACAGAATTTTAAAAAATGATCCTGTGGCAAAGAACTAAAAAGGGGGTACACTACAGGTAATTTTAAAAAAAGGAAATAAAAACTCTATTTAACATGTCAATTTTCGATATAATTATGAGATGTCAAATGAAGTTAAAATATTATATTCTTAATATCATTTTGAAATACTCATGACCTAGTTTTTAACATCATTAACAGCGTGTGAAATGGTAAATCGTAAGAAATATTATCACGAGTCAAAATACACAATTTCAAACTAGTATTTCTAGAATTTTGATAAGATGCTAATTTTAAAAAAATTTCGACAATCGTACGCTAGTCGAATTTTTAAATCGTATACGTTATCTCGATTTTCGTTTCGAGAACTACATCATGAATAAATCGAATTATCTAAACTAACATCGAAAATAGTTAAATTTACATCAAACGTGCGTAATAATAATAAAAGAAATGTATAACTCGTGTTTTCTTTAAATTTTTTAAATTATTTTATTAACTTTTATTATTTTTGCGCTACAATTTCTCAAAATAATTTACATTATTTTATTAAAAAGATTTACATGTAGTAGGACATCAATTTCGTATGTAAAAATTTTATTATGATTTTTTAGGAGAAAATCTTACATTAGGTATGAATTATTTTTCCTAAAAAGTCATAATAAAATATTTATAGTCAAAAAATTTCGACGTCATACTTCATATAAAATTTCTAATCAAACGATCTAAATTATATTGAAAATTTGTCGTGCAAAAATAATAAATGTTAATAAGATAATTTAAAAAATTTAAAGAAATGACGAGTTACCCTTCTCTTTTTAACAAGCATGTTTGACACGCGTTTAACTATTTTTTATATTTGTTTAGGCAATTCGATTTATTTGAGATGTAGTTCTCAAAACGAACTCCGAGATAATGTATGCGATTTAAGGATTCGACTAGTGTGCGATCGTCGTAGAATTTTCAAAGTTACTGTGTAATAAAAATTCAATTCGAGATAATATTTGCTACGATTGACCGTTTCGCAAACTATTAATGATGTTAAAAATTATGTCGTGAGCACTTCAAAATGATATTAAGAATGTAATATTTCGATTTCGTTAGATATCTCGTAATTATCTTGATAATTGACATTTTAAGTAGAATTTTTATTTCTTTCATTTTTTTAAAAATTACCTGTATGCGTACCCATTTTTTATTTTGCCACACGAGCCTTTTTTAAAATTCTGTGACTGAAAGCTTGTACGTATAGCTTTCCTGACTCTCCAACTACTATCGTGGAGACAGACTGCCACTATAATTGGATTGCTTTCACATTAATATTTTCATGTGCACACTAGGAGAATAATTAATGGAAAAATAAGCCAACTTTTCTTTTATCCTTCTAGATGGTCAAATGACGTTTTCTACTTTATTAGGTGTTGGTGTCCAAGTCTATCAGCAATGTTTGGATTAGTTGTAGAAAAAAGAAACTTATTTTGTGCTCACTTTAATTAAAAAATAATAAAAATTGTGTCTTTCCGTTAAAGTAATTTATTATTCAACTTTGATGAATAAAAAATAATATTTTACTTGTAATTAAATTTCTTGAGCTTAGGCAAACATGCTCTTATCCACTCATGCTTAGATTTTTATTTTTATTATCTTTTTATTTTTATTTCATGTAATTATCATATACACTGTTAAATAACAAATGACGTGATTTATATTCTTTGTGCGCACAAAATTAGATAATACTATTGATAAAAGAAAAAAATTGTTCTACTCGAAGCGAAGTAAGTAAAAAAGATAGACTTTCAGATGATTTAAATTTTATCATTTTATTCGATAGGATTTTATTTTATGTTATTTAGATAAGTACTTCATATTATTCATTGTTATTGGTTAGAATTTCAAGTTACGTTTTATAAAAACTAGAGGGACTCAAGTTTTTCGTGTTGATCACGACTATATTATTATATTTTGAATCAAAATCATATATTTTTCTTTTCCCTTTTTCTTCCCAGTATCTATACGTCTCTTTCTTGTTAAAATGGAATTATCATTCGTCTTTAACGTTGTCTATCGTTATATAGTCCACTATAATCTTTTTAATATTCTATTTATCCCGTTAATATTGTTTATTGTGGAATTAAAATTTACGTGAGTCAAAAATCTACACAAATAATAAATTAAATTGTTTATGATAGTAAACTAGACTTGTATATTATAAATATTAAAAAAAAATTACTTATAGCATGTTTCATGTTTAAGGGACTGTTTTTTTGACTATTGCTGTCCAACATTGCATGGTGAGGTAGAAATGAAGAAAAATCTGTGCTCCGCAAGTTGTATATACACCTAAATGGGGGTACCAAGAGACGCCACCACGCAAATTTCAAAATTCCTTTCAAATACACTCTCCGGAAAGTGATGTTTTAGTGATCAACCACCTCAGCTCCCATCCAAGATATTTGTCAAGAGAGAGATATTTTGTCTGACTTTCACAAGTTCTCTACATATTGGTCGATGTGAAGAGGCTATTAAGCTCGTGGGTTGGATGAATTCTTTGCAGCTTTAGTATAAAGTGGATTTGAAATCAAGGGAAAAAGGGTTTTTTACTTATTGAGATTTTTCCTTACAATCATGGCGGCAAATCTTGGCTGGGATGATCTGGCAGCGGCTAGATCCCTAAGCCCGAGATCCGGCAGCAAGAGACTTAGTTTTGCATCAATCAGTACGAGGAGTTGGGCTTCGGCTAGTGTCCGAGAAGTTTTTACTGCACCAGGACAGGATGCTTTTCACAGAAGTGGGAGAGAGTACGACGATCAAGATGAGCTTATGTGGGCTGCCATTGAGAGGCTTCCCACGTATGATCGTGTAAGAAAAGGGATTCTTAAACAAGTGTTGGATGATGGGAAAGTTGTTCGTGAAGAGGTTGATGTTGCCAATATGGGAAATCGAGATAAGAAGTTGCTAACGGAGAACATTCTTAAAGTCGTCGAAGAAGATAATGAGAGGTTCCTCCAGAGACTAAGGGATAGGACTGATAGGTGAGAAAACAACTTACTTTATGTACTAACGACGTTGTAGATGCTAAAAATTCTAGTTGTTCAAATTTGTGTTTTTATGTGATGATGATTCCTAATTTGTAGTCTGAATTGGATCTTAGAAACTCTCCTCTTTTGTTCATAGGGTCGGAATCGATATTCCCGCAGTAGAAGTTCGTTATGAGCATTTGTCTATTGAAGGAGATGCATACGTAGGATCAAGGGCAATTCCTACTCTGCTTAATGCGACCTTAAATCTGATCGAGGTAATTGGTTTATTTCTCACAGTGAATATTCAACTGAGTATGAACTTATGATTGAGATTGAATTTCACACGCTTTTTAGACAATTTTTTATGTATGATTATTATGATTTAAATTTTGATGTTGAATCGGTTTTCATTCAAGTTTCAGGTCAAGGTAATTTATCTGTTCTTATGCAAGTTTATTTTTAATCTTTTTCGGTCTTCAGGGAGTTCTTGAAAAAGTGAAGATTCTCCCTTCCAAGAAAAGGGTTGTCAAGATACTTCATGATGTCAGTGGAATCGTCAAACCATCAAGGTTTGTTAACGAAAAACATATAGACACTGTTATAAGTAAAGATTTGACTTGTCATGTTAAGTTTATGAAATTTTTCATTATGCTATAGAAAGAAGTTAAAAGGAAAAAAATAAACATAAGAACTTGTGATACAGATTTATCTTTGAGTTTTGCATGATTAGACCTGGAGTTTGACGAGTATTTATGACTTGAAACCATGCACATAATGACATAGCCAATTGAATTGTCTGATCAAATCCATCTCTTGTTTTTGTGCTGTATAGGATGACACTGCTTCTTGGGCCTCCTGGCTCTGGGAAAACTACTTTGCTGAAGGCACTTGCTGGAGAGCTGGAAAAGGGTCTTAGGGTGTGTGGTCCTTAATCATATGATTATAGTGCCTATTCGGTATGCAATAGTGGATAAGATTGGATTGTATAATGGACAAGATCTAAACCTTTTTTTCTTCCTTGATGTTGTCCTATGCTACCCAATCCTCCCTACCAGACATGCCAATAAGGCGTAACTTTTTGCTGACTTCTATTCCCTAAAATACTCTTTTCTATAAATTCTGATGGCAGGTATCAGGAAAAGTCACGTATTGTGGTCATGAAATGTCAGAATTCATTCCCCAGAGGACTTGTTCTTACATCAGCCAGCATGACCTTCATCATGGAGAGATGACTGTCCGAGAAACATTGAATTTTTCAGGGCGTTGTCTAGGAGTTGGAACCAGATATGACCTCCTTGTAGAATTATCACGGCGAGAAAAAAATGCAGGCATAAAACCCGACCCAGAAATAGATGCATTCATGAAAGCCACGGCAATGGCAGGACAAGAATCTAGTTTAGTCACGGATTATGTTCTCAAGGTTTTTTTTCTAGTGTTGAAGATAATTTCTAGTCAACTAAAGTATTTATATCAAACTAATGATTGTTGCAAAAAAATTACAGATACTTGGTTTAGACATTTGCGCTGATATAATGGTGGGAGATGAGATGAGAAGGGGCATCTCTGGTGGACAGAAGAAGAGACTCACAACTGGTATGTGAACAGAATCCAAGTGATTATTAAAAGTCAAGTATTTCCATGTTTTATAAGAGCTAACTATTTTCTCATTGTGATCAGATTTTAGGTAGTTCATTTTTTTATTTTTATGTTTTGGCTCAAATGCAGGAGAAATGTTGGTTGGACCAGCAAAAGTTTTCTACATGGACGAGATCTCAACCGGTCTTGACAGTTCAACTACATTTCAAATTATTAAGTATATGAGACAGATGGTTCATATCATGGACGTTACAATGATAATATCGCTTCTCCAACCTGCACCTGAAACTTTTGAACTTTTCGATGACATCATTTTGCTTTCAGAAGGAAAAATTGTCTATCAGGGTCCCCGTGAAAACGTCCTTGAGTTTTTCGAAAGTGTTGGGTTCAAGTGCCCAGAAAGAAAAGGAGTTGCAGACTTCTTGCAAGAGGTTACGTCTATAAAGGATCAGGAACAATACTGGTTCAAGAAGAATGAACCTTACAGCTATATTTCAGTAGATGAGTTCGTGGAACGCTTCAGCTCTTTCCACATTGGGCAGAAGCTTTTTGATGACCTATCAATTCAATATGACAAAACTAATGCCCATCCTGCTGCATTGGTAACTGATAAATATGGAATATCCAATATGGAACTCTTGAAGGCATGTTTGGCAAGGGAATGGTTATTGATGAAACGCAACTCATTCTTGTATATATTCAAGATATTCCAGATAACTATTATGTCAATTATTACCTTTACAGTGTTCTTTCGAACAGAGATGAAATCTGGCCAACTTGCAGATGGACAAAAATTTTATGGTGCACTGTTTTTCAGCCTCATTAATGTGATGTTTAACGGCACAGCAGAACTTGCACTGACGGTTCTTAGACTTCCTGTGTTCTTCAAACAAAGGGATGCTCTGTTTTACCCTGCTTGGGCTTTTTCTTTACCAATCTGGCTGCTTAGGATCCCCCTCTCTCTGATGGAATCATTAATATGGATTGTTCTTACTTATTACACTATTGGTTTTGCTCCTGCTGCCAGTAGGTATGTTCTTGCACTTTGATCTTGATATCCTGGAAGCACACGTGCTTACAGAAACATGAGATTAGAAATTTACAATCTTATTTTCCCACCTTACATTTTCAGATTTTTCCGCCAACTACTGGCATTTTTTGCTTTGCATCAAATGGCTTTATCCCTCTTCCGTTTTATTGCCGCACTTGGAAGAACACAAGTTGTTGCCAACACTCTTGGTACCTTTTCACTACTAATGGTCTTTGTCCTTGGTGGTTTTATTATTTCCAAAGGTTGGTCTCAAGTCTCTCCATTGTTATCACTTCTTATTTCATATGTGGAAGTTGTGTTTATAATCAAATTTAACATATGCAAATCTATATATATATATATATATAAATTTGAGTGTACACGTGTTTCATCTCCTACATGACATTTAATAAATGATTTACATATGCAGATGACATTGAACCATGGATGATATGGGGCTATTACGTTTCTCCTATGATGTATGGACAGAATGCTATAGCCATTAATGAATTTCTCGATGATAGATGGAGTGCTGTAAGTTCTTTTGTGAATGTTACTTTTGGCATCGTTGGGTCCTGCATTTTACATGTTTCATCTTCTTAATATGTCTTGTTCTTTTCTCTTTCTTAGCCAAACACCGATCCAAGATATGCCGAACCTACAGTTGGGAAGGTTCTTCTTAAGGCAAGGGGCATGTTTATGGATGACTACATGTATTGGATATGTGTTGTTGCACTCTTTGGGTTTTCCATTCTCTTCAATATCTGTTTTATCGTGGCACTGACACACCTGAATCGTAAGATGTGGCTCTGCTCTTTTAATTTCCGTCAGAATTATTGAGTCTAATTCTACTTCTGACCATACAATGTGAACTTATGCAGCCTTCGGCAATTCAAGAACTGTTATTGTGGATAAGGATAACGAAAAGAAGAAAAAGAAGGACCCTGTCTCTAATGAAAGATCAACTACCAAGAGTACTTTAGCCTCTGCAGCTCCAAAGTCTGAAGGTCTGAGATTGTATCCTGTGATACTCATATTTTGAATTTGTTATGTCTTTGGGATCTTCTAAATGTAATTACATAATGTTGATTGAGTTATACGAAAGATCAGATTGGTGGTTAGATTGATTATGACAAAATAAAGATATCATGCGCAGAATTGAACAAAAATGTCTGAATCTCAGTTGATTCCTTATAAATTATGTGACTTTTGTCTTTTCTGTTCTTGGATTATGCTTTTCAAGAGCTGTACTATTTCAATTTGAGGTAAAACTGAATCCAACATGCTTTCCAGTTGAGTTTATGTGAATTTCACGCTGCTACCTTTTCTTGGTTGTCTTCAATTTTGTCTGATAGGCCTAAATGAATGCAGGTATAGATACAGTGAGGAACAAGTCTGAAGGTAACAATTCTGAAGAGAACTCAACCAAGAAAAAAGGAATGGTGCTTCCATTCACACCCTTGTCTCTAGCTTTTGACCATGTGAATTACTACGTTGATATGCCCGCAGTAAGTACTCCTGAGTAATAGGCTTCTAAGATGCGTCCTTCTATCTATAGTATTGCAAGTAATGCAATATAATCTTACAAACATGCATTTTCGCCAGGAAATGAAAAAGCAAGGAATTGAAGAATCTCGTCTTCGACTCTTGAGAGATGTCAGTGGTGCTTTCAGGCCGGGGGTTCTAACGGCATTAGTTGGTGTTAGTGGTGCTGGGAAGACCACCTTGATGGATGTGTTGGCAGGAAGAAAAACTGGTGGATACACTGAAGGAAGTATCAATATTTCTGGTTATCCAAAGAATCAATCAACTTTTGCTCGCATCAGCGGTTACTGCGAACAAAATGATATCCATTCTCCCCACGTAACTGTTTACGAGTCCCTTCTGTACTCTGCTTGGTTGCGTCTTTCTCCAGATGTAAACAAGCAAACACGAAAGGTATGTCAGCTTGCACGGGATCTTTGTTACTTTTCACTGTGAGAGGTGGCCTACAATCCAATGATATTGTTTTACCTCGGATTTGAGTTAGTTTCAGCTAATGATCTTTTCTCTGTTAGATGTTTGTTGAGGAAGTAATGGAGTTGGTCGAGTTGAATCCCTTGAGAGATGCTTTAGTTGGCCTTCCAGGAGTAGATGGTCTGTCAACTGAACAGAGAAAGAGGCTCACCATAGCTGTAGAACTGGTTGCGAATCCGTCCATAATCTTCATGGACGAACCCACATCTGGTCTTGATGCCAGAGCTGCAGCAATTGTGATGCGTACTGTACGAAACACCGTAGATACAGGACGAACTGTTGTCTGCACCATTCACCAACCAAGCATAGATATTTTTGAAGCTTTTGATGAGGTAATTATCCGTCGAGTCCAGTCACACTGCATGCCAAACATGCCCTAGAGTTCTAGAATTTTCACCTTGTGAATAATTTCTCAGCTTCTTATTTTTAAATCGCAACATTATTTTTCCTGTAGCTATTGTTGATGAAGAGAGGAGGACAAGTTGTTTACGGTGGACCTCTTGGTCATCATTCTTGCATGTTAATAGAATATTTTCAAGTAAGTATTTCTGAGTGATACCAGATAGTGTTTAGTGTGTTTATGATTCCTTCAGCAAACCCAGCATATAGAAACAATTTTATTCTTTATTTTTTTATAACTCGGAATTGAATATGCTCTCTTTTTCCAGTCTGTACCAGGGGTTCCAGAGATCAAAGAAGGTTACAATCCTGCTACTTGGATGCTTGAGATCAGTACTCCTGCAGTTGAGGCTCAACTTAATGTGGACTTTGCTGAAATTTACGCCAACTCTGATTTATACCGGTAAACATAGCCCACAAATTCTTTCTTGTTTATTTTTCTAACTAAAATCCCTAATCTCTATCCCTTTTGCTCTCGCTCTCAGGAGGAATCAAGAACTTATCAAACAGATCAGTTCTCCTGCCCCAGGGTCCAGTGACCTGTATTTTCCTACAAAATATGCCCAATCCTTCACATCTCAGTGCAAAGCTTGCTTCTGGAAGCAATACTTGTCTTACTGGAGGAATCCGCAATACAATGCCATTAGGTTTTTTATGACAACAATTATTGGGATTATATTTGGAGTTATTTTCTGGAAGAAGGGGGAGAAAATGTAAGTGAACTCGTCAATTCCCTAATAAGCATCTGCCACAAGATCTTTGTCTTCTCTCCTTTGTCCTTTTATTTTACATCCCATCATTTCTTTAATAGGTCTAAACAACAAGACCTAATGAATTTACTCGGAGCTATGTATTCTGCTGTTATGTTCCTTGGAGGAACAAATACTTCTGCTGTGCAGTCAGTTGTAGCAGTTGAGAGAACTGTCTTTTATCGTGAAAAGGCAGCAGGAATGTATTCGGCATTACCTTATGCATTTGCTCAGGTAACAGAAACTTAGTAACATGGATAATCATCCATGCCCGATTTGTTTAAAACTGGTTGACTTGATGATGTAATAAATTATTCTCTTTTATTATACATGCAGGTGGCTATAGAGACCATTTACGTCAGTATCCAGACTTTCGTATATAGCCTTCTCCTTTACTCCATGATCGGATTCCACTGGCAAGCTGACAAATTCTTTTGGTTCTATTTCTACGTATTCATGTGTTTTGTCTACTTCACAACATATGGAATGATGCTTGTGGCACTCACTCCAAGTTACCAGATTGCTGCAATTGTCATGTCGTTTTTCCTCAGCTTTTGGAATTTGTTCTCCGGCTTCCTTATCTCAAGAACGGTAAGTAAATCAAGAAATTTGAGAAGTAATATTCAGTGTTTATTTGGCAAGTGCGGATGTTACGGAAAAATAAAAATGAAAATCGAAGAAGTAAAATGGAAGTATGAATTTACTTTCGTACAATCAGCATGACGCATATAAGCAGAGTTATTCGTAGGCTCAGGAAAGTACAATGATACCTTGTAGAACAAAAATAATCACATGCTAGCTCTTAACTGTTACTAAAATCTGAGTCGTAATTTGTCGCAATCATATCATGCAAAACATTGATTAAACAATTTCGTAGGATGCATGCTTTCTTCCCCGGTCATGAAATTAGAAACAAAATATTAGAAAATGACTCTAGTGGGCAAATAAAATCACCAAAAGTAGAACAAATACAATCCTGAGTTCATCTTGTGATTGGAAAGTTAATGTTGTAATAAAAACAGACTTCAAACTTTAAAGACTAGAGATAGTTACATGTGTTAAATGACAGTGTGAAATTTTTATTATGTCTATTGAGTATAAAATATCAAGGGTTTTTATATAAAATGTTAAGTTGTGGAGCCTAATTATTGCCACCTCGCGAAATTGGTCGCGAAGCTGTATTCTTGTAAAATTCTATTAAGGAATTGGAATCCTTGTGAAATTCAATTTTGCCATAATTTATCTTATAAATAGGGAGCTTTCCTTAGGCTTTATTATTAGAGAGAGAGAGAGAGAGAGAGAGAGTATAGATGTGTGATTTTATTTTGTAAATATTTTTTTTATCATAGTGAATTACTGCAGCGACGGGAGAGGACGTAGTCTCACTTTGAGATGAACTTTTATAAATCTTGCGTGTTCTTGAGTGTTTATTTTTCTTTCTTCAAATTGATTACTCTCACTAGAATAGAATTAGGGTTTATAATTCTCAACAAAGACCTAGTAAGAATTGGTTCTTTTCAAGTTACAAACTTGATTTTTAGACTTAGCCAATGTTTAGCTCATGTTTATAAACACTCAAGCAACTTTTTATTGACGAGTACTACCAACTTATCAACCACTCATTTATGTCTATTTACAATTTAAATTCTCAAACATGCTTTTAATACAATTTCCAAATTCTGAAAGGTTTCCTAATTTTCTTTTGTTGAACTAACTTTGTACTGGTTAAGGATGATAGAAAATGTAATTAGTTCTTTTTGAGACAGATTATTAATTCATATTCATCTGTGGTATTGTTATACAATTTTTGAAACAAGAATGATTTTTTGCACAAGACTGAACCGAGTTTTTTCACTCAATAAATTTTCCAACCTGCATTCTCAGTAGTGCTGTTCAAATGCCTTTTTTTTCTAAACTACTGCTTTTGACAAGTTTCATCACTGAAGAAGTCTTTTTCATATTGAATGCTTGATGTTTTAGGAAATCCCAATATGGTGGAGGTGGTATTACTGGGGTTCTCCAGTGGCATGGACAATATACGGGCTTGTGACATCTCAGGTGGGTGATAAGACTGAACCAGTGGCAGTGCCTGGCGGTGGTGATATTCCGTTAAAGGATTACCT
>CAIGRL010240101.1:0-12273 GCA_903798325.1 Fraxinus xanthoxyloides
CTGGTTAATTTTTCTTGCAGGTAGTGGGCGATAATGATGAACAATTCTTCCATGTGCAAATTCGCAACCGAGAGTGTCATGAGAACCAAGGTGAAGAATGTGAGCTTTTTTTTTTGTGGTTCTCCTATTGTTGGGCTAGTGCTTGTGACCCGAATTGTGCCTCTATTTTTGACTCATTTGTAGCCTTTAGATTAAACCAATGGTGGAGATCTATTATTGAGGAGATATTTTCTTGTACCATGACTTTTGAATTATAAGGTTCCTTCTTCTATACACTTTGACCAACTCTCTCTTTATTTTGAACGGTCCCCTTTCTCTTCGCTACTATTTTGTCTACCCTGAAAATGACCCCTTGCAGCCTGTTGATGTGAGATTATTATGCAGTACTCAAGCTTGAAATAACAGTTGAGTGAGGGCTGATTTCTCCAAGGTTTGGGTCCGGTTTGGTGGTAGGGACTCGACTATTTTGGTAGATTCTTGGATTGATGACCCAAGTCGAGTCTTGAGTTGTTCTGGCCAGTTCTCTAGCTCTCTCTGAAAGGTGATTTGCAAGCATGGAAGGAGCTGTTCCTGAGCCTAAACCTTCTGTCATTTTCGGCCAGTAAACAAGAGAAGTAGCATTTCGGTTTCTCTGTTATTTTTAGTAGCTCAGCTAAATTTTAATTTATATGTGTGTGTGTGTGTGTGTGTGTGNTGCAGTACTCAAGCTTGAAATAACAGTTGAGTGAGGGCTGATTTCTCCAAGGTTTGGGTCCGGTTTGGTGGTAGGGACTCGACTATTTTGGTAGATTATTGGATCGATGACCCAAGTCGAGTCTTGAGTTGTTCTGGCCAGTTCTCTAGCTCTCTCTGAAAGGTGATTTGCAAGCATGGAAGGAGCTGTTCCTGAGCCTAAACCTTCTGTCATTTTCGGCCAGTAAACAAGAGAAGTAGCATTTCGGTTTCTCTGTTATTTTTAGTAGCTCAGCTAAATTTTAATTTATATGTGTGTGTGTGTGTGTGTGTGTGTGTGGTCACAACAGTGGTATATTTTAGCTAGCTAAAGATGAACATTGAAAAGTCTGATTGTATTGCATTGTGAACTCGTGACTCTATCATTGGATATTAATATCTATGTTATGCTATTGTTCCCAACAAATTATATATTTATTAATACAGTTAATTGGGTAATTAGTTGAGTGATTGATTACGCTCTATATGGAAAAATATGTGGTATTAATAAGGGAATGAATGTTTGTACCAAAATAGGTAGTGGAGTCAAACCTTAGAAACCCCTATTTATATCCCCTCATATTACGTACACACACACACACAACTAAGCTTGTACTTTACGCCTTTTTTTTAACTCATCTTCTAAATACACTTTCACATTACAAAGTTTAACACGCACGGTGTCCAATGAATTTTGGAGTGAAAGTCTAACAAGATGATTTCCTCGATTTACTTTGATCTTCTTCCCTACAACAATAAGTGTAGTAATATGGATTATTCTTTCATTATTTAAATTACGGAAATTTATGTTATGAACATTATGATATGGAAATCCAAGTTATGATTATGATAAGGGTCCTATATGTGTAAGTTCAAAGGACCAGAGTTCAGTAGCGCCACACACGGGAATTATAACCACGAAGTTTGGATTTTAATTCCTCGTGTCTCCATATACATGTTATGATTTTCCGAATTTAAATATGAGATGAAATTCATTATTACTCATTTACTGAGATTTATGTCTCACACGTGTATGTTAAACCTTTTATAGGTAATTAAAAAGGTGGATTCAAAATGATCGGAGGTGGATTGTGGTTGCATGGGTGAAAAATGAAGAATACGTTATTTATTTAAGGATTTTAATAATGTTCATTGTACTTCTCTTAAAAATTTTAAATCCTCCCATATTAAGAAAACATCATCGTATGTTTCATTATGAAATTACTCTTTTACGGTACATGTATAATGATTCCAAAGGTAAAATTTGGGTTGTTACAGAAAATCTCAGTAAAAATCTACCCTGCCAGGATTGGCTGAAAGCGAGAAAGAAAAGGATGAAAGTGAAGATGCTTGCTGCATTCACCACGACAGACAGCGCCTATTCTTTTTCATTCAAGAAGGGGAAAAAATTCCTAACTATAAAACTGCCCATTTCTGATGTTGACAACTGAAAATACCATCCCATGCACCAAAATTATTGTGTTTAAGCACAAAAAAACTAAAAACAAGATTGTTTAAACACAGACATGCCTTAAAATGAAATTGTCTTTCACATAATAACAGTGTGTGATATTCTAAGACTGAAAATGACACATGGCCGACTCCCCACTGGTTGTTCACATCTCTATTATGAAAGTTAGTTCAACATCCACTGCAGAATTTCCTCTACACAAAATATAAGAAAAATGTCATCTGTGTTTCACATATGGAACTTGCATCTTTCTACTTTCATTATCTTCCACACTTACCGTCCCAGCCCCAAGTAATTCTTAAATCATAAACTGCAAGACACAATGAAAACCCAAACACAATTGCAGAGTGGTCTCCTGAGTTTTCATATGCTCAGGTAGTGCACAAACAGTATAGCGCTTTTTAAGTAAACATGACATGCATTGATCTAAGGATAGTAAATGCTCATATGGGAGTAAAAAAAGGTTAAATTGTTTTGAGATCTAGTACTATTAAATATTATTAAAGCATTAAATGCCAATGACATGGAAGAATATTACAATTTAAAGGTGTGAGGCTTACAATTTGTTTTCATCCTAGTAAACATGAACGCCATTGAGACTTGAGAGCAGCGGTCTAATTATAAAATCTAGTTCTATTATACAAATTTAGAATAATCATTTTATATTTCTTAATCTTTATTCGTTTGTCATTCATTTAGACACAAATTGTAATCATAGTTTTCACGATCAAGCATGGTCATCTTTCAAATGAATTTAAGCTGTGTGCCGTATAGAAGTGAGAGAGAACTTGTGTAAATTGTGCTGAAATCTTAATTTATCGAACCACACTGGACAAGAATCCTATCTCGGTCATGGATATGTACAAACAAGCACAATGAGCAACCAGTTGTCACTAGAAGGCTTACAACTTCTTCTAGCCCCATTATAGGTGAAGAAATCGTATAGCAAGAAAATCCTGGAGAGCAAACGGTTTCATATGGCAGGTCTTGCGTGTTATGTTCTATTATAGGTGAAAGACAGTATAACCCTCATCTTGTTCAATGTGAAAAAGTTCTAATGTTCTTCATTCTGTGTCTTTATCGTGCATGGAAGATGCAAAGATTGTAAATCAAAAAAGACAAATTGATAACTAATACCAGACATCTAAAGAATTAAACTCTCATCGGGGATGCACCCATAATGTATGGAATCTGCAATGCGAGCACTGTTAACCTGGGAGCCACCAGGGCAAATGCAGAACTTAGTCCTGTAAAATCTCTTCTGATACACTAAATGTCCAGTTGCCCTGTTTATCCTGTTGTTTGAAATATCAAGTTCTGTGTCATTCTCCCATACACGTGCCAGTATAACCCGAATTTTAGAGTTCCTATGGCCCGCCCAAAAACCAAGAGTTGTCCTGCATGTTTAATTACTAAGAAAGTAAATAACTAAATATTTTAAAGAACACTCATGTGTTTCTTTTCAGCTAAGTAATAACAGGCACCACAATAGGAAAAGTACACACTAAGCCCTTGTTTGACATCCATTTTTTTCTCGTTCTCATTCTCATTTTTTTTTATCTTTTTTCATTTCAACCACACATTCTATCAATAAAATAATATTACACACAAACCCAAAAAATGTCCTTACTTTTTAACCACACATTTTTCTATCAATCACTATTCCAAATCAAATTTTTCTTCCAAAATGGGTGTCAAACAAGGGCTAAATCAACTCTACTGGATTAAAAACTCAAGAATACACAAGTATAGTACATTAGTAACAGAAGGAAGAGCAAAAAGAGTATAGAAGTACAATATTAAGTGCAAAAAAAAAAACAGAGAAATGAACTTGGTGAAATATATGTAACAAAAGCAAAAGCACAGAACTTGCACTGAATGAACAAATTCGCTGTAAATGCTCGATTTACTTGTTTTGCCATAATAGAAAATCAAGTTTAAGAGCATCTAGGAAAATTTCTTCATGTTTTTACCAAAATCTTCTTCAATAAAAAATTATTGTAACTTCAACTTTAAACATAGATGGTATATACAAAAACTTCGATAGTATATGAAATATGAGCTGTGATTTACTATAGAAATTATTTTATTGTTCCTATAAATAGGTAAATCTTTCTTCACTCTAACAAGCAAACAACATTTATTCACAGGTGAAGCCAAGTAAAACGGATTCTATCTGATGCTCCTTGCTCCTCACCATTTAAATTACAGATTTTGGGTCCACTATTTTCCTGGGCCAAACAAACTGAAACCACTCAGCCATTTTAATTACGGCGACGTCGGTGAGGCACGAGGCATCGAACCAGGAAACTTTTCACCAAGATTTTCACAGATAAACACGAAAGCACTGAACCTGCAACTTTAAATGAATTATATCTTTCACACCCCGTAAAATGCAAAAACTTAATAAAAACATTATAAAGACTAGCGCTCCAAAAATTGTCATATTAGGTTGGTTAGAGACACAAAAGCTGCAGAGGAAGTTCTCAAGAGAAACGATTTGCTGATATTTTTTACATGCACAAGCAAAACTTTTTCTCCTCAAGAATGAGCACAGATGCTTACTTGAATATTATAATTAGATGCAGTATAAAATAGTAGTTAGAATATTAAGATTATGGTATCACACACTAACACTTTCAAAGACACACATACACACAGAAAGAGTGTGAGAAAAGGAGGGGGGGGGGGGGTCTTTCTATGTCATCGCATCGGAACTGCAGAAGACGTTTAATACATAATTAGTCCATTCTCATGGTGAAAGTGGGATGTTTGAAAAATTGCAACTTTCAAATCATTGTAGCAAAAAGGCAACCAACAAACAAAAAAGAGCACATAAAAAGGGGATGAATACCAGAAGGAAGAATTTACATCATAGATTATTCTAGCCTCAAGAGGTTGTTATTTCACAGGACATACCTGTTTTCCACATCATTTCCTCCAGCTGGAAGAGCAAAGGGCTGCAGAACTTGTGGGAGCGCAACATCTTTGTGTGGTATAAATCCAACATCATAGCTCGGAGAGCAAACGACACGAATTGAATTCTTTACGAGAAATGGAAGTCCTTCAGTGGCCCTCACACCAACATCATGACAAGTAACAAAAAAGTGATCTGCACCCAGAGTTCTATTCCAATAAGGATACTTAGACATCAAGCTCTTCACATAGTTTTGTACAATTACAGTCATGTTCTCATATGATATTCCCTGCATGTTATTGTAAGAAAATCATTTAGCAGAATGGAACAGCTCAAACTAGGTTGTAAATATAACAACAATATTGCAGGGCTAAGATCATTTTCATCATTAGCATCAGAAAAATCTAATAATTTTAATCAGCAAACTTTTAAAAGATGCAAGACCCAGGTTAATGCTCATGCAATGCATCAGACGCATTTGATCTGCAATTATTTTCACTTCCATCATCCACATGAGCTGTACCTCATTGTCCCATAAACAAGGTACAATTTATGAAAAAGGAAAATACAACCCCAAACATCCCCATGCTGGTTGCAATACCATTGAATACCACCTCACAATGACAATCAAGCAACGCATTTTGCTCTCTCTCTCTCTCTCTCTCTCTCAACAATTGCCTTGTTCATTTCCCTCAATTATGAACCACCAGTACAGCAGGACCTCACTTTCTAGATACTCCATCTTTGTTCAGAAATTTCACTGATTCCCAATAAATCAATAACTTGCATGGAAAAATGTTCAGCATAGAGGTCGTCATATTTTTTAAAAAAAAAATTAAAACCCATAGCAAATTTTGAAGTCCAGGCAATCAACAAAGATGTGCATAGAGCAAAGTACGGGTGTGCAGGTCCATATGTGTGAATTCCTATATGCATCGTGGAAGTGTCGAGAAAATAGGAATGATGGGAGGGGACAAAAGAAATAAGATAAGAGTGGCGATAGAAGCTGGAACAAGTGCAGGATGTGGGCCAAGCAATGGGAATAGTAGTAGGATGATGAAGAGCAAGTAGGATTCAAAGCACATGGATATTGGTGGTAGAAGTGGTAATGGGATATATAAGTAGCGGGGCAATTGTGATAGCAAGATACAAGGAGACAAGTATGTGATAAACTGGGGAACGGTAATGGAGGCAGAAATGTGGAATAGAGTGGTGGTGGATGGGTGGGTGGTATGATGGGAGAAGATGCTACCATTAGACCTTAGTCTTTAGGGGTTCAATATATTAGGTAAATAACTAAATTTGCAAGGGATCATAATTCAGTATAAAAATATAATAGATAAATCTTGTAGATGCTTATGACATAAACAACGCTACAGTTTGAATGTAACTGCCGAGCTGAGAACCTAACTTTGCACAATGAGTTCTCTTTTCTGTTATAGAAGGTAAAAAGTTGCAAAGGTGAATATGCAATCATTGTGCTTAAGTGGCCCAGTTTACCAGACAAGACCAGATTAACTATTGTCCATGAAAGCAAAAAGACTCCGTCCCAACTCCTATATCATTTTAGATAGTTCATAGTTAAGGAATGGACCCTGTAGTTGGAAATTATTATTGTAATTATCTAGTAGCTCTGAACTTCTGGATGCCTTATATGATAAGCTTTAACGTCATGCATTCAATAGTTATGAGGACTTCAACAGAACTAAATTTATCCCGAAACCAATGACAGACATAGTAAGAGTTTTGTGACAGAAGTTGAAGAGAGAAGATGAGAAAGTGAAATTGAAGAGGCAGTAAATAGGAAAAGAAGAGAAGATAACTACAAGTTCAAAAATCAAGCCAGAATCAACATGTCAATATCTGCCTAACATTTGAAATAAGCATTCAATATTTTGGTTGAGTTCACGCCTTCTAGCTTAATTTCCTTGCCATCTGAGACCACTATTCTAAACAAGGCAGGTCCTTAATCTCCAAAAGAATAGACCGAAAGGACAAAAAAAAATAAAAAATGCATAACGGACTTTGCAATTATTCAAGGATGTAGCATGTAGTTTCACTTGGGCCTTGAAATATAATACATTCATATAATGCAACAAATCTTCAAATTTTATTATCAGCCATAAGCAGAACCATAAAGGATGACTAAGAATTGTCTCAGTATGCAGACATGCATAGACAAGAAATAATCACCTAATACTAGAGGGGAATTTACATAAATCTAACTAATTGTAACCATTGTGTAATATAGTACATGTCAATAAGGTTGAAAAATTAAACTTTTGAGCAAAGACAAATTTTAGCAAATTCACAGCATACCATGCCCCTATTTGGTTTAGATAAAAATCAAATTTTAAGTAGATTTTGATAAAAGTTTATGGAATTGGTTGAAAACTTGTGGGTTTGCGTGGTTACTTAGAATTTAATCCTTTTTTTTAGCTGAACCAATCAAAGGCCATATTAAATAAGCATTCAATGAACTCAAAATACCAGCTAATAAAAATTGATGAACGAATAAATAAAAACTGGTTTTCTAATTCCATCATACATATTGGACATTGCCTATTGAACAATTAGCAAAAACTATCAAAGCACGTCTGCATCAATTAGCACCGACATTAAGGTTCCTTCCCACAAACTAAAAGAAAAAGAAATTCTATCAAATTAAGCGGGTTTACCTTGCCTCGCATCTTATGACAAGAAATAGGAAGGAAGAACATATCTGCTTGATCCGGATCGTCTGTAACATACTTACTCTCCCTAAGATTCTGAAAGAAGTAGCCCTCACTAGCGTATTTTCCTGTCAGCTTTCTTGGAGTCTGGCAATACATGTTTGGATCCCCGTCCGGATATATATACACCTTAAATCTCCTTTCCAATTCCTCGGAGTTCAAATTGAACATCTTCGCCGAATGATACACCTCATCATCAAAACCCTCATCATCGCTTGACGTTGTTGCCTTGTAATCAGAAGAAACACAAAGAGAAAACAATTACGAATTAATTTAGCATTCGCAATGAAGAGGGAAGAATTGATCATACCTGAGTCTGAGAGACTTGTATGGTGTGGGCGGTAGGTGTGGGAGTGGAGGTTTGGAGAGAAGGAGCGTGGAGGGATTTAAGTGAGAGGTATGTGAAGGAGAGTAGCGTTAGGATGGCAAGAGTGAGGAGAGAGCCTTGGAGAGTGCAGACCGCGGCGGAGGACGGTGGCTGTAGGGGTTTCACAGCCCACATACCCGGCCGCTTCAATTAATTTTTTTCTATTGGATTTTGTTTGGATGCGGTTGCTCCGGTGTTATTTCCAAATGCAGACAGCGAAACACAGGCTTTGATTATTATTATTATTATTATCAAGTAAAAAAAGAAAAAGCAAAAGCAAAATGTGTAGATCTAGCATATGTTTGGCTCATAAGAGTTAGTTTTACAAATAGACCTTGAAGTTCAAGTGAAATTTCAATTTCAACCTTATCTTTTAGCTATTTAGCCTATGGGTGTGTTTGAGCCGCATTATTTTGGGAAAATGTATTTTAAAATAGTAGATTGACGGATAATGCGTGGTTGAAAAGGAAGGAAATTTTTTTGATGTGATGATATATTTTGGAATAGTAGATTGATGGAGAATGTGTGGTTGAAAAAGAAGGAAAAATTATTGATGTAATGGAAAATATTATTTTATTAAAAATGTGTGGTTGAAAATGAGTAGAAAAATGAGAATGAAAATTATAATGGATACCAAACAAGGGCTATATTTGATAACCATTATTTAATTTTTTTTCTACATACTCATTTTTCACTATACATTCATACAATAAAATATTCTGCATGAAAATTTAATTTTTTTTCTACTTTTTAACAACACATTTTTTTAAAAATCAATATTCAAACTATTGTTTTTCCCAAATAATGATTGTCAGACATATGCTTTGGTCACTAAAATTCTATGGTAGAGAACGCTGATGAAAAATTTTAGACAAATTTGAGAATAAAACTAAGCATTCAATGTCCAAAACATTTCCTCCAAAAAAAAATTTGAGATAAAATCAAATTCAATTGATGTGATTATTGTGGATCATATTGAGAATATGGTGAGGTACACAACAAAACATGATATGGTTGTATGTGTTGTGCCCTTAGTTCAATCGATTTTGGACGTAAAGATTTTTAATATGATTAACGCATTTTATTTATGGGAGATCTATTATTTAATTGAATTATTATTTTGACAAATTAAACTAAAATTAAGTCTTAGAAACTTGTTAATCACAAGAAGTTGAGATAGTGAGAAATATTAGAGATCCAGTGAAGAGATTTCACATGAATAACTATTTGAGCATATGTGGTTAATCTTTAACATTCGGTAGTGAAATTGTTCTTTCAACTTGAGGTCAGCATAATATCTTATTTGAGGACATCATACTTTGGTGATATTAGATGTTGTTCTATCAAAAATTCATTAATATGACATCGTTCAAATATGTTAAAAATCATATAAAAGTTGTGAATGATCAATAAGTTATTTGTCACTCTTAGATTATAAGATATTATGATCTACATTTCATTCAATTAGATTGACAACGAAATCTTTGGCCAAGTTGTGTTCATAAGTCAAAAAGAATTTTCGACTAATATTGACTTAATTAGATGAATGAAGATATGATCGATAATCAAGAATGGTACACATCTATATCTCGTAATTGATCGAATTACATTGACGAAGTAATTATAATTTCACGGTAAATGAATAAATTTGATTTTGTTATATTAGTAACATTTCTCGTCACATATATTGTCCTGATACATTGCTAGATGTTAATTTGGGATGACGAATGTGAATTAATTTAAGTGAATTAATGATAAATTAAAATGGTTAATTTGTATTATTTTGATTAGATCAAAATAATAATTCACGTTATTAGATATCATGATTGAGAACTTAATGTGTTATAGACAAAAACAAATAAATGAATAAATATAATAGAAAAAATGATATTATTAATTAATTAATTAATCGATAAGTGTAACTAGTCAGATTAATAAATGGAACAATACATAACTACTACATTTTAAAAATCACATTTAACAACTAACAATCTCCCTAAACACTTTCATAGTGATAATTCAAATTAATAAATATATACTCATAAAATAATAGACACTAAATTAGAATTAAATATATCATGTAAAATTATACTACCGTATTTAAAAATACTTCTATCCCTCCTACAATCAAACAATATTTCTCTCTCTAAACAACCGTCTCTAGAAAATTCTCCAAAATCACCACAATTTCTCCATTAATCCTTGATTTTGAGCTACGATCAACAAAAAAAGTTACAATGCCATCGACACACTTCTCATATTCATTGTTTTGGACAAGCAGAAGCTATAATTTTCTCAGCCATTGATTTCCTTATGCAGGAAACAAGAATCAAACAAAAAAGATATAGACATTCTTATAGTAAATTGTAGCTTGTTTTCTCCAACTTCTTCACTTTCAGCCATGGTTGTGAATAAATACAAACGCAGGAATAATATAAAGAGCTTCAATCTTTATATCATGAGGTGTAGTGCTAGTTTGATATCAATTGATTTTGGCTCGTAATCTTCTTCAATTTCATCCAAGTTTAAATGTACTTGTTGCCAACACTAAAATTATCACTCCCAATTATTATCAAGGTTTTGAAAGAGCCGTGCTTCTTCCAAATTGTTTGTTTCGCATGGGCGGTGCTGCTGTTCTTCTTCCGAACAAATGGGGTGAAAGAAATCACTCCCAATTGTTATCAAGTTTTGGCTTCATTATAACAGTCTGCGACTAGATCAATATTATCTTTGATGGTATATGATCAAATCAATGTAATTTGGTCACGTAAAGTGACAAACGGTCACAACTATGACATACTTAATTACAACATGTCATAATCAACATAGACTTAGTCATAGATGGTCATCACAAATAAATTAACACAGTGTAGATCAAAACCACAACACATACAGTCGAGTTGGTCATAATTAACAGGGAATTGATCACAAACGATCACAATTAATACAGAATTGATCATGGATGGTCAACACAAATAAATTCGCACACACCGCATACTCTCTCCACAACACATATAATCACAGTCTATCATGTCATCAAATCTGTCCCAACAACTATGATCTGCTTTGGGACTGCCCATCTGACAAAAATTGAAATGCTGAAACAACACAGTTTCCTTGACCTTCTCATTGCCCCATAAGAACTCCACTCCACAATATCACCGCTTACGGCGTCGCAATTCCTCATACAACGCCACCCGACCCTAATCCTAATTCCTACTCCTAGAGACGAATCTTTAAGACTAGATTGGAATGACTTTCTACTATTTCAAAAATTTCATCGCAAAATGGTGTGGTTTGTGCCGGGAGGATAATTGTGGGTGCAATGAGTGGTATTTTCGGGCGATAAAGGAGGTCAAGGTGGCTACGACCAAGAGAGAAACAATAGTGTCGCTGGGAATAGTGAGAGAGACGTAGTGAGAGAAATGATTTTCATATTAATAATGTTGTATTAACTATGTTAATAAATTTGTATTCTCACCCGATTTGTGTAAATAAAACTAAATCATCTTACTTTTGAATAGTATAATTTATGTTTAAAGTTTTGGGTAATTTTTCCTTAATTAAAAATTGAGTTAACACATTTAATGGGTTGGTGGTCAAGCCCACTTAAACTTTTATTAATAAAATGTTAGGATTTGAGAAATCATAACACATTCATTATCTTACTAGTACAAGAAAAAATAAATTCTAATTCTCTCATTCTTATACCCTTGTGTGAATTATCATTGGATACTGAACTATTGAACAACTGTGGTGTGCAAATCGTAATTGTGCGTGCTCCAAGATTATCATTTTTTTTTTTGGCAGAACTAAAGGTGTAATGATCCAACCTCTATATATAAGTTGTTGACTTACGTATTATCCGTTTTGGAAGAGTCCGAACTTATCTTACCTCTCACAAATTTTGTCGCGTCTCTAGAATTCGAACCCTTGACATTTCTCTTAAGAATGACTTAAACTAAATTTTGGTACCCATTAGAGGTCATAAATGTATTTGGAGTAATTAGTACAAAACATCCCTACCTTTGACGGGTTCTGTGCAAAATGTCCTTACCTTACGTTTTTTGACGCA
>CAIGRL010240104.1:0-17126 GCA_903798325.1 Fraxinus xanthoxyloides
TTTTTTTTTTTTTTTGTTTTCGATTTGTATTAATGTGCTATTGTGTTACTCTTGAGAAAATGGAAGCACTCTTTGGTGGTTCGCATAAGATATATTTTTTCATCATTTATTTAAGTGCTTTCTATTGAGTATTTCTTGTGTTACTCATCTCATAAGTATATTTTACAAGTTAATTCAAGCCATGGCACTGGTTTGGTATAGTGGCAAGTGTTTGGCAATTTGAAATGCTCTTTAACTTTCTAGTTATATAAATCTTTTATGAACACTCCGATTACAATTTTAAAATGTTTAAATATCTATTTTCGTCTAGTTTTTATATACAATTCACGTCAACTATAATTTAGAGATATTGGACGGACTATGCATGAAGTTTAATTGTTGCTGAATTGAAATTCAAGCTTCCTCTTACTTAAAAATGGAACAACTCGGGTTACGGAGCATGTTTTTAAGATAAATTAGTGGGGTTTGAAAGTTTTATAAGCCTTCTAATAGTGGTTCTTGGAATTACCTTAAACATTTATCTAGAAAAAAAAGTTATGTCCATTTTAGTAGATGGCGTTGGGTTAGTTTTGAGAATACTGTCCAGCATAGTTGAAAAAATGTTTTCGTGCTTCAAAATCAACGTCGAGACCCCAATTTTATATGTTGTATATATACAAATGCTATACTCTATTAAAATTTCATAAATTTTAGCCGGTGTTTGATAGGCCAAACGTACTTTTTTTCCTCTGTTGCGTAACCAGTGTTTATTGAATTTCCTCCAAATGTTTCCCAAAATAAAATTACAGTAATTGTTAAAGTCTGTGTTGTCAAATGTTAAGATCCCCCATTATTTTTAATATTTCAAAGTCCAATTTTTTTCTTATTTACAATTTATTTTGGTTAACAAAATAGAGCTAAAATTAAGATCGTTTTAAAGCGTCAAGTTTCAAGAATTTGGGGCGTTACATCCACTATTTATTGACACACGAAATTCCCATATTTCATATCTCTGTCTGCATATTATTTCTAGGAGACACAAGCTCAAAGAATCCTCAAACTCTTACGGTGATGGAGTAAATTAGTTTTAAGGACACAGTGTTTATGTAGGCCTCAGTTTGCTGGTTCGTATAAGAAAAACATGAAAAATTTATGGTTGCTAAATAAATGAATCTGATTTGATTTTTCCAAAATAGCTGCTGAATCAAACTAGCATGGATGTGACCGAAACCATCTATTTATTGTTGTTAATGGTTGGTGTTGAGTTTATAACACTTGTAAATGCAGCCATTCATTATACTTATTCATGGGTCATTAGACTACAATAAAGCTTAGTTTTCCACTATTTAACACACAAAATTCCCAGATTCCGTATTCCTCGTCAGCATATTACTACTAGGAGTTCATCTTTCAATTCCCGTCAAATTCTTGGTGTTCAGTTCGGATATAGATTCAGTTCGCCGGTGTTGAGATTTAGTACTAAATATCTGCAGGTTTCTCAGTTGTATCATGGAACTAGACGCTCGCAGAATCCTCAAGCACTTACGGTGAGAGAAAAATTCTGTTTTAAGGATACTGTAATTATCTAAGCCTTAGTTTGTTTCTTCCCTTTTGTAATTGAAAATAGTTTACTGATTCAACAGTTAATTCTATATGTTCTTCTCAGTATACATCAAATTGTATAATACACAATATTATATTTTGCAATTCATTTTATAACAAACTTAAAAACTAATCTAGGTAAGAACAAACATCATGTTCAATTTATCTACGTCAAATAACTAATTTCGAATTGGCTTTTTCGAAATAACTACTAAATCAACTAACAATGACGTGATTGAAAATTCTCTATTTATTAGTGTTAATTGTTGGTTAATGGTTAATGTTAAGTTTGTAACACATGTAATCGCATTTATTTATATCACTCATTCATGGACCATTAGACTATAATAAATATTACTTTTCCACTATTCAGCACACATGGATTTTCCTTATTCCTATTTTCCGCCTACATATTATTTCTAGCAGTTCTATCTGCTTTTAAATCTTCCAGTCCCCGTCAAATTCTTGGTGTTCAGTTCTAATACAAATTCAGTAAACCAGAGTTGAAATTTAGTGCTAAATGTCTACAATATTCTAAGTTGTATCCTGGAGACGGACACCTGCAAAATTCTCAGGCACTTACGATGATAGTTACATAGGCCTCGGTTTGTTGGGTTCTTTCTCTGTTATCGAAAATAGCTTACTGATTCAGTAGCAAATTCCTATATGTTCTTCTCAGTATATGTAAACTGTATAATACACAATATTATATTTTGAAATTAATTTTATATTAAATTTAAAACCGATTCGTATAAGAACAAACATGTTGTTCAATTTATCTTTGTTAAATAACTGATTTCGATTTTGTTTTTTCAAAAAATGGCTACTGAACTATCTTGGATGTGACCGAAACTCCTCTATTTATTAGTGTTAATGGTTGGTTAATGTTTGGTGTTACGTTTAGGACACTTAACACTTGTAACTGCAACCATTCATATCACTCATTCATGGGCCATTAGACTATAATAAAGCATAGTTTTCCACTATTCAACACACGAAATTCTTAGTTTCATATTCCCTTTCTGCATACTATTTCCAGCAATTCCTGTCGGCTTATGAATCTTCGACTCCCAATCGAATTCTTGGGGTTCGGATCAGATACAGATTTAGTTCTTCGGTGTAGAAAATTAAATCTATATTTCTTCAAGATTCTCCACTGTATCCTTGAGGCAAATACTTGTAGAATCCTCAAACATTTGCCGCGAGGGAGTGAATCTGTTTAAGACATTATATTTAAATAGGTCTCAGTTTGCTGGTTTCTTCCCATTTGTAATCGGAAATAGTTCACTAATTCAGCAGTTAATTCTAGTATATAACAAACTTAAAACTAATTCCTATAAGAACAAACAGGCCGTTCAATTTATCTTTATTAAATAACTGATTCCGATTTGGTTTTTTCTAAATGGCTACTAAATGAATTAACATCAATGTGATCGAAGCCCCTCTATCTATTAGTGTTAATTGTTGGTTAATGGTCGGTGTTAAGTTTATAACACCTATAATTATGGCCATTCATTTCAATCATTCATGGGCCATTAGATGTAATAAAGTTTAGTTTTCCACTATTTAACACATGAGAAGTTCTTAGATTATATATTCTCTGTCTGCATACTATTTCCAGCAATTCTTCTCTATTTCTAAATCTTCCAAATCCTGTCAAATTCTCAAGATTCGATTTAGATACAGATTTAGTTCGACAGTGTAGAAAATCAGCGCTATATTTCTGTAGAAAATCAGCGCTATATTTCTGCAAGTTTCCCCATTGTATCCTTGGAGACAAACCCTTGAGGAATCCTCGAGCACTTACGGTGAGGGATTAAATCTATTTTAAGAACATTGTATTTACATAGGACTCAGTTTTCTAGTTTCTTCCATTTTGTAAATCCAAATAGTTTACTAATTCAGCAGTTAATTTCTATATCTTTTTCTAAGTATACATCAAACTGTATAATATGCAATATTTCATCCAGCAATTAATTTATGACAAATTTAAAACAAATTTATATAAATACAAATATATTGTTCGATTTATCAGTGTCAAAGAATTGAATTTGATTTGGTTTTCAAGAAATGGCTATAGAACCAACTATCATGGATGTGACCAAACATATTTATTTATTAGTGTTAATGGATATGTTAAGCGTATAACCCCTGTAACTATAGCTATTTCGTGTCACTCATTCTTGGTCAAGTAATTCCTGTCAGCTTCTAAATCTTCCAGTTCCTGTCAAAATCTTGATGTTCAGTTTAGAATTCAGTGTTCAATTTCTACAGGTTTCTCCGTTTTATCATGGAGACAATGCTTCTAGAATACTTAAGCACATACAATGAGTGAAAGAATCTGTTTTAAGGACGCTGTGTTTGTGCAGGTCTCAGTTTACTGATTTTCCCCTTTTGTAATTCGAAATAATGTACTTGGCAGTTAGTTCCTGTATGTTCTTTTCAGTACACATCAAAGTGTATTGCAATATTATATTATGTAGTTAATCTTATAAAAAACTTAAAATAGATTCAAATAAGAACAAATAGGTTGTTCAATTTATCTTTGTTAAAAAATTGATTTTGATTTGAGTTTTCAAAAATGGCTACTGAATCGACTAACATAGATGTGACCCAAACTCCCATGTTTATTAGTATTAGTGGTTGGTGTTAAGTGTCTAACACTAATAAATGCAAACATTCATGTCACTAGTTCATGGCCACTAGTCTACAATAAAGTCTTATTTTCCACTATTCAGTACATACGAAACTCACAAATTGCATATTTCCCATCTGCGTGTTTTTTCCAAGAGTTCCCATCTACTTCTAAATCTTCCAGTTCTTGTCCGATTCTTGGCATTCAGTTTAGATACAGATTCAGTTTGTTAGTGTACAAATTAAGTGCTCAATGTCTGTGGGTTTCTCTATTGTATCCTAGGGAACTGACGCTCACAAAATCCTCATGCACTTATGAAGAGTTAGCAAATCTGCTTTAAGGATATTGTATTTACGTAGACCTCGATTTGTTGGTTTCTTCACTTTTGTAATTCAAAATAATTTGATGATTCGGCAGTTTTATCCTGTATATATTTTTCAATATACATCAAACTATATAATCTGCAATTAGTTTTATAACAAACAGTTCAATTTATCTTTGTTAAAGAACAAATTTTGAATTTATTTTAGAAATGGCTTCTGAATCAACTAACATGGATGTGACCCAAGCTCATCTATTTATTAGTGTTAATGCTTGATGTTATGTGTATAACACCTGTGATTGCAGCCATTCATCTCTCTCATTTATGGGCTATTAGACTATAATAAAGCTTAGTTTTCACTAATCAACACACAAAAAATTCTCAAATCCCATATTCTATGTCTGCAAATTATTCTAGTAGTTTTTATTTGCTTCTAAATCTTCCACTCTTGTCAAATTCTTGGTTTTCAGTTTAGTTACAGATTCAGTTAGTCGGTGTAGAAATTTGGTGTGCTAAATTTCGACAACTTTCTCCCTTATGTCATACAAGACAGACTCTTTAAAAATCGTCAAGCACTTACGATAAGGGAGCGAATCTATTTTAAGGATAATGTGTTTACACATGCCCCGGTTTGTTGGTTTCTTCCGTTAGTTCGTGTATGTTCTTTTGTGTGTACATCAAATTGTATAATTTGCATTATTATATTATGCAATTAATTCTATAACAAGCTTCAAACATTTTCGTATAAGAACAAATAAGTCGTTCAATTTATCTTTGTTAAAGAACAATTTTGATTTGGTTTTTCAAAAATGGCTACTTAATCAACTAACATGGATGTGACACAAACTCCTCTGCTTATTAGTCTTAATGGCTGGTGTTAAGTGTATAACACCTGCAACTGTAGCTATTCATGTCATTTATTCATGGGCCATGAGATTTTATTAAAGCATAGTTTTCCACTACTCGACATATATGAAATTCCCAGATTCCATATTCTCTATCTGTAAATTATTTCCAACAGTTTCTGTCTGCTTCTAAATTTTCTAGTTCCTGTCAAATTGCTGCTCATTTCATATACAAATTCAGTATGTCGGTGTACAAATTCAATACTTTGTTTCTATAGGTTAGTTCATTATATCCTGGGAGACAAATGTTCGCAAAATCCTTAAGCACATATGACGAGAGATCAAATCTATTTTAAAGACATTGTGTTTACACATGCCTCAATTTATTGTATCTTTCCTTTTGTAATTCGAAATAGTTTATTGATTCGACAGTTAATTCCAAAATGTTCTTCTCAGATACGTCAAACTGTATAATGTGCATTATTATATTCTTCAATTAATTTTATAACAAACTTAAAACAGATTCATAAAGAAACAAATAGGTTGTTTGATTTATCTTTGTTAAAGAACTGATTTTGATTTGTGTAATGGTTGGTGCTAAATGTGCAACACCTATAACTGCAGCCATTCATGTCACTCATTCATGGGGGCCATTAAACTATAATAAAACTTAGTTTTCTACTATTCAACACACGAAATTCCCAAATTCTGTATTCTCTATTTGTATATTATTCCCAAAGCAACAGTTCCCCGTCTGCTTCTAAATCTTCGGGTTCCTTTCAAATTCCTTGTGTTGGTTTGCTAGTTTCGTCCCCATCGTAATGTGACATAGTTTACTGATTCGGTAATCAATTCATGTATGTCTTTTCAGTATACATCAAACTATATAATCTGCAATATTATATTCTACAATTAATTTTATAACAAATTTAAAATAGTTTCATATTAGAACAAACATATCGTTCAATTTATCTTTATTAAAGAACTGATTTTGATTGGGTTTTTCAGAAATGGCTAATGAATCTACTAACATTCACGTGACCAAAACTCCTTCGTTTATTTGTGTTAATTGTTGGTTAATGGTCGGTGTCAAGTATATAACAATTGAACCTGCGGATATTCGCGTTCCTCATTCATGGGCCATTAAAATATAATGAAGATTAGTTTTCCACTAAACACACGAAATCCTAGTCTGGTATTATTTCCTTCAATTCATATCTGCGTCTAAACCTTCTAGTTCAAGTTGTTAGTGTTCGGTTTAGATACAAAATCAGTTCGTCAGTATTGAAATTCAGTGCTCATTTTATTCTGGAAGGCAGACGCTTGCAAAATTTTCAAGCACTTAGCCTGGGAGAGCGAATATGTTCTAAAGACACATTGTTTAGATATACCTCGATTTGCTAGTTTATTCCCTTTTGTAACTAAATAGTTTACTGATTCAGTAGTTAATTCATGTTTTTTTCTGTTTAGTATACATCAAACTATATAATATGCAATATTATATTCTATAATTAACTTCGTAGCAAGCTTAAAATGAATTCTTTCAAGGACAAAGAAGTTGTTTAACTGCAGCCATTCATATCACACATTAATGAGATATCAGACTATTATAAAGCTTAGTTTTCCACTATTCAACACACAAAATTCATAGATTCCGTATTCCTTGTTTTTATATTATTTCCAACGATTCGTGTCTGCATCTAAATCTTCTAGTGTATGTCAAATTCTATAGGTTTCTACGTTACATCCTAGGATGGAGACGCTTGCAAGATCCTCAAGCACTTACGGTGAAGGATTGAATCTCTTTTAAAGACACCTTTTTTACACAAGCCTCGATTTGCTTAATTTTTCCTTTTTGTTATTCAAAATAGCAAACTGAGTCAACAATTAATTCTTGTATGTTCTTTTCATCAACATCAAACTATTCCTTTTTGTAATTCAAAATAGTTTACCGAGTCAATAGTTAATTTTTGTCTGTTCTTTTCATTAACATCAAACTATATAATCTGCAATATATTCTTCAATTAATTTTTTAACAACCCTAAAACATATTTGTATAAGAACATCTAGGTTGTTCAATTTATCTTTGTTACAGAACTGATTTTGATTTGGTTTTTAGAAATGGCTATTGAATCAACTAACGTGGATGTGACCTAAAGTCTTCTACTTATTGTTGCAAATGGTTGGTTACTGGTTCGCATTAATTGTCTAATATCTGTAACTGTAGTCGTTTCTGTCACTCAATAATTGGATATTAGACTATCACAAAACCTAGTTTTCCATTACTCAGCACAAATGAAATTCTCGAATTCCGTAATCAATGTCTTTATGTTATTTCCTGTATGCTTAAAAATCTTCAAAGTTCTTTTGAGATTCTTGATGTTCTGTTCATATACATATTTAGTTCGTTGGTGTAGTAATTCAGTGCTCAATTTTTTAAAAGTTTCTCTGTTGTATCCAAGAAGGCAGACACTTGTAGGATTCTCGAGTACTTACGATGAGGGGGCGAATCTGTTTTAAGGACATTGTGTGTTACACATGGCTTGATTTGCTAGTTTCTTCCTTTTGTAATTCGAAATAGTTTTACCGATTTATTAGTTAATTCCTATATGTTCTTCTTTTAAGTATACATTGAACTATATATTCTACACATATTTTATTCTACAATTAATTTTATACCACACTTAAAAATAGATTTGTATAAGAGCAAACATGTTGTTCAATTTTTCTTTGTTGAAGAACTAATTTTGATTTAGTTTTTCAGAAATGGCTACTGAATCAACTAACATAGATGTGACCTAAATTTCATTGTTTATTAGTATTAATGATTGGTTAATGGTTTGTGTTATACATATCACTTTTGATTGTGGCCATTAATGTCACTCGGTAATGGGATATTATACTATTATAAAGCTTATTTTTCACTACTCAACACACACTGAATTCTCGAATTCGATATTCTTTGTTTTATATTATTTCCAATGTTCCTTTACGCTTCTAAATCATCAAGTGCATGTTTGATCTTCTGTTAAGATACAGAGATTCAGTTGGTCGGTGTAGTAATTCAATGCTCAATTTTTGCAGGTTTCTTCGTTGTATCATGGAAGGCAGGCGCTCCCAAGATTCTTAAGCACTTACAGTGAGGGAGCGAATTTGTTTTAAGGGCACTGTGTTTACACAGACCTTTGTTTGCTGGTTTTTTCATTTTTGTAATTCGAAATAGTTTGCCTATTCAAGAGTTAATTCTTATGTGTTCTTTGTTGTATATATCAATTGTTTAATCTACAATATTATTATTTTCAATTTATTTTACAACAAAACTTAAAGCAGATTCGTATAAGAACAAATAGGTTAAAGAATTGATTTTGATTTTGAATTTAAAAAATGGCTACTGAATCAACTTACATGGGCCCAAACTCATTTGTTTATTAGTGTTAATGGTTCGTGTTAACTGTATAACACCTGTAACTGCAGCCATTCATGTCACTCAATAATGGGCCATCAGACTATAATAAAACTTAATTTTCCACCATTCAACACACGAAATTCCCGGATTCCATATTCCCTATCATGGTATTATTTTCAGTAGTTCTTTTCTACTTTCTAAATCTTCAAGTTTCTGTCAAATCATTGATGTTCTATTTAGACGCAGGTTCAATTTGTGAGTGTGGTAATTAAGTTCTCAATTTTTGCAATTACTCAATTTGTCTTTATTAAAGAATTGTTTTTTATTTTGTTTTCCAAAAATGGCTACTGAATCAACTGAGATCGATGTGATCCAAACTCCCTATTTATTAGTGTTAATGGTTCATGTTAAGCCTATAACACCTATATCCGCAGCCATTTAAGTCACTCATTAATAGGCCCATTAGACTATTAATGGCTTAGTTTTCCACTATTCAAAACTACCAAATTCATATTTGCCATCTTTATATTATTTCCAGCAATTCCTATTGCATCAGAATCTTTCAGTTCCTATTAAATTTTTGGTGTTATGTTTCGATACAGCCTCAGTTCATCAATGCAGTAATTTAGTGCTCAATTTCTATAGCTTTCTCTGTTGTATCATAGATGCGGACACTCGTATGATCCTTAACCATTTACAGTGAGGGAGCAAATTTGGTTTCTTCCTTCTGTAATTCAAATTGTTTTTTGATTCAACAGTTAATTCATGTGTGTTCTTTTCAGTATACATCAAATTGTATAATCCGCAATACTAATTCTCCAATTAATTTTATAATAAACTTAAAACAAATTCGTATAAGAAAAAACAGATTTTACAATTTGTTTTTGTTAAAGAACTTTTTTGGATTTTTTTTTATTTGAAATGGCTACTCAATTAACTAATATGAATGTGACCCAAACTAATCTATTTATTAGTGTTGATTGTTGGTTTATGGTTCGCGTTAAGTGTATAACAACCCTAACTGTAGCCATTCACGTTACTCATTAATGAGCCATTAGACTATTATAAAACTTAGTTTTCCACTATTTAGGACACATGAAATTCCCAGATTCCACATCCGTATCTTTATATTATTTCCCGCAATTCCTGTTTGCTTTTAAATCATACAGTTCAAATCAAATTCTTGGTGTTTTGTTCAGATATTGATTTATTATTTCGCTGATGTAGTAATTCAGTGCTCAATTTTTGCAGGCTTCTCCGTTGTATCCCAGAAAGCATGCTTACAAGATCCTTAAGCACTTATAGTGAGGGAGGGAATTTGTTTTAAGAACACTATGTTTACACAGGCCTCGATTTACTTCTTTCTTCCTTTTTGTAATTCAAAATAGTTTAATGAGTCAATAGTTATTTCTCATGTCTTTGTTTCAGCATACATCAAACTGCATAATTTTATAACAAACTTAAAACACATTCGTATAAAAAACAAACAGGTTGTTCAATTCGTCTTCGTTAAAAACTAATTTTAATTTTGTTTTTTCGGAAATGGCCAGTGAATCAACTAACATGTATGTTACTCAAACTCCTTTGTTTATTAGTGTTAACTGTTGGTTAATAGCTCTTGTTAAGTGTATTACACTTGTAATTGCAGCCATTCATGTCACTCATTAATGCATTAGTGTATTATAAAGCTTAGTTTTCTAATATTTAGTACACACAATTTCCAGATTCCATATTCCCTGTTTTTATATTATTTTCAATTATTCCTTTTCGGTTCTAAATCTTCCAGTTCTTGTCAAATTCTTGGCGTTCTATTCTGATATAGATTCTCTTCCCCGGTGTATTAATTTAGTGTTGAGTTTCTACTTGTTTCTTCATTGCATCCAAGAAGGCAAACACTTGCAGGATCCTCAAGCACTTATGGTGAGTGAACGAATATGTGTTAAGAACACTATGTTTACATAGGCGTCGGTTTGCTGGTTTCTTCCCTTTTGTAATTCGAAATAGTTTACTAATTTAACTTTTAATTCATGTGTGTTCTTTTCGGTATACATCAAACTGTACAATATGCAATATTAAACTCTACAATTAATTTTATAACAAACTTAAAACAGATTCATATAAGAAGAAATAGGTTGTTTAATATTTCTTTTTTTTAAAGAACTGATTTTGATTTTTTTTCAGAAATGGCTACTGAATCAACTAATACAGATGTGAACAAACTCCTCTATTTATTAGTTTTAATGGTTGGTTAACGGTTCATGTTATGTGTATAACACCTATAACTGTACCCATTCATGTCACTCATTAATGGGCCATAAGACTATTATAAAGCTTAGTTTTCAACTATTCGTCACACATGCAATTCCCGGATTCCATATTCCTCGCCTTTAATTATTTCCAGCTATTCCGACTTACTTCTAGATCTTCAACTTCATGTCAAATTCTTGATGTTTTGTTCTAATATTAACTCAATTTGCCGGTGTAGTAATTCAGTGCTTAATTTTTGCAGGTTTCTCCGTTGCAACCTGGAAGACATACGCTCACAGGATCCTCAAGCGGTGAAGGAGCGGATTAAATAACGGATTTTGATTTGGTTTTTTAGAATTGGTTAGGAATTAAATAACATAGATGTGACCAGTACTCCTCTGTTTGTTAGTGTGAATGGTTGGTATTAAGTGTGTAACACCTGTACCTGTAGTCATTCATGTGCCGTTACACTAGTAAAGATTAGTTTTCCACTATTCAACACACACTAAATTCCGAGATTCCATTTTGTAACGCCAAAACTTTTAAGGAATGAAATTATTTGGTCATAATGATTTCTGTCTAGAAGCCTTTTGATTATTTAAAAAATTGAGAAAATAAAGTGAAATAGTATTAATTTCATTTTTTAGGGGCCAAATAATTAGACTTTGATAGAGCGAGTTTTTAGTGTATTAATATTAGGCTTGGTGGGTAGTTCATATTATAAGACGTACCATAGACTCGAGAAAAAGTTAATTTGAATGAGTTAGGCCGAACATATTCAAGTCCAAAGAAGATATCTTTAATTGGTAATTTATATAAAGTTGGTTTATGGTTTAGAGTTTTATGACATTCATGATTCATGTAGGATAAAGATTAATGTTAATTGTAATCCTGAATTGATTTTGATAATGTTTAATGGTAACCTAAATACTGAACCTATTCTATCCAACTTTACTTGTGGAATGCGGCACCTCTATTTCAATGGTTTCAAAACTCAATTATTTTCAACTCTAAATACCATGAAAGCAATTCGCGATTTTATTAAATTGACACTCTAAAAATTTAGGAGTTTGGAACATAAAATCATATTTTCTTTTAAAAATACATTTCATCTATCGATGTAAGATACTTATGTGCAAGTAGTTTGTTTCTATACACATTTATGTATTCAATAATTTATGCATGAATTGTTGTGGACCTTTGGGTTCGACCTAGCGAAATGCGATCTCAATTTGGTTCGCTTATAAGTAAATGTGAACTATTTCGAGAATTCAAAATTACTAATGATGTGAGTTTCACTTCGTCACCGATATACTCCATAAGAAAAGAGTGGTTTAAAATATCATTTTTATTATTTTATATAATTGTCTATAGAATTCTAATGTATCTTATTGGGTATTTTTTTAACATACTCACCCTTACAATAATTTATAGGTCAGTTCGAGTTTGATTGGAACCTGGACGGGGTGGTGATGTGAGGTGCCGAGGATTTGAAGAAATAAAAACATTAATTTTTTTTTCTATCTTCCAGTTTATTAGTTAATTTTATTTGTTCAAATACATATTTATTAATTAGTTAGTTAATTTTTTTAGAAACACAAATTCCATGTTTTAATTGATATTTATTATTGAAAACAAAGGAATTACTCTTATTTGTATCGTTTTAGCTTCTAACGTAAAGATAATTAAATTTTTGGTAACACTCTAGTGTTTATGAAAATTGTGGTGCTACAATTTGGTATCGAAGTAAAGATCTACTTTCTTGTAGACCTAATTAGTAATTTGAAAAAGAAAAATAGAAATAAATTGGTAGATTGTTTTTATTTGAAAAAAAAAAAATCTGCATTGTTCACCATGAACAGTGACCATGAAAAATTCCTTTTAAAAGTGACATATTTTTCCTTTTTAAATGTGGATGAGTGCTAAATTAAATAACATTTTAAGTAAAGATAATTTTGGACAGATTTTGAATTGATGATAGTTTAGGTTTAAGTTATTTTGTTGTTGACCATAGATTTTTATGACAATCATTATTTGTGTAGGATAAAGATTATTGTTTTCACTTTTAACGCGAAGATAATTGAATTTTTTGGTAACACTCTAGTATTTATGAAAATTGGGGTGTTACAGAGTTTCTATGTTTGCATATTATTTCCTACAGTTCTCGTCCATTTCTAAATCTTCCATTTCCTGTTAAATTTTCGGTGTTCGGTTCAGATATAGATTTCATTTCGTCATTACAGAAATTTAGTGCTCAATTTTTGTAGGTTTCTCCATTATATTCTTGGAGATAGACACTCACAAAATCCTTATGCACTTACGATGAGGGAGCAAATATGTTTTAAAGACATTGTGATTATATCGGTCTCAGATTGATGGTTTCTTCGGTTTTGTAATTTGAAATAGTTTACTAATTTAGTAGTTAATTTCAATATGTTCTTTTCAATGTACATCAAGCTGTATAATTCACAATATTATATTCTACATACAATTAATTTTATAACAAACTTAAAACATATTAGTATAAGAACAAACATGTTTTTCAATTTATCTTTGTTGAAGAACTGATTTTGATTTAGTTTTTAAGAAATGACTACTGAATCAACTAACATGGATGTAATCCAAACTCCTCTATTTGTAAGCGTTAATGGTTGGTGTTAAGTGTATAACACATGTAATTGTAGTCATTCATGTTATTTATGGGCCATTAGACCATAATAAAGCTTAGTTTTCTACTATTCAAAACACATAAAATTCCCTGATTTCATATTCGATGTCTGCATATTACTTTCAAACAATTTCCGTTTGCTTTAAATCCTTTAGTTCTTGTAAAAATCTTGGTTCTCATTTCAGATACAGAATAAATTCATTGGTATAGAAATTCAATACTTCATTTCTGTAGGTTACATTGTTATTTCTGGGGAGACAGACGCTCGCAGGAACCTCAAGCACTTGCGGTGTTGGAGCAAATATGTTTTAGGGACACTATGTTTATATAGGCCTCAGCTTGCTAATTTCTTCCCCTTTGTAATTCGAAATAGTTGACTGATTCAACAATTAATTCATGTATGTTCTTTTCAATTTGGATCCAACGGTATAATCTACAATATTATATTCTGCAATTAATTTTATAATAAATTTAAAACGGATTAATATAAGAACAAACAAATTGATCAATTTTTCTTTATCAAAGAACTGATTTTGTTTTGGTTTTTTAAAAATTGCTACTAAATCAACTAACATGGATGTGACCCAAGCCCCTTTATTTAATAGTGTTAGTGGTTGGTATTAGATTATAATAAAGCTTAGTTTCTCACTATTCAACACACGAAATCCTAGATTTTATATTCCATGTCTCCATACTATTTCCAGTAGTTCTAGTATAAATCTTCTAGTTCTCGTCAAATTCTTGGTGTTTTGTCCAGATATATAATTAGTTCGCTAGTGTAGAATCATAGCTCAATTTTGCAGGTTTCTCTGTTGTATCCTACGAGGCAAATACTCGTGGAAATCCTTAAGCACTTACAGTGAGGGAGAGAATCTATTTTAAGGGCATTGTGTTTACACTAACCTCAATTTGCATGTTTCTTCATTTTATAATTAGAAATAGTTTAATGATTCAGTCATTAATTCATGTATGTTCTTTGTAGTATACATCAAACTGTATAATCTGAAATATTATATTCTAAAATTAATTTTATAACATAAAACAGATTCGTATAAGAATAAAAAGTTTTTTCTGGTTTTATCTTTGTTAAAGAACTGCTTATGATTTGAAATTTCAAAAATAGCTACTGAATCAACTAAGATGGATGTGACCCAAACACCTCTGTTTTTAAGGTTAATGTTGTGTATTAAGTACCACCTATAATTGCGTCATTCATGTCACTTATTCATGGGCCATTTGACTCTAATTAAAGTTTACTTTTCCACTATTCAACACACGAAATTCCTAGATTCCATATTCTCTGCAGCACAATATTTTTAGCAGTTTCTGTTTGCTTCTGAATCTTACAGTTAGTGTCATATTCTTAGTGCTTGTTTTAGATACAAATTCAGTTTGTCGGTGTAGAAATTCGGTGCTTAATGTAAAGAAAAGTAAGTTTTTTTTATATAACACTCTAGTTTTTATGAAAATTTGGGGTGTTACAATCGGTAAGTTGAAGTACTAAAATTATCTAAACTACTTTGGCATTAATGTTCATAGTAGTAAGAGGTTGTGTGTTAGGGTTATCGGATTAAGGATCGTGTTTATTATTAGATGGTAATATGTGTCATCTTTTGACGTTAGGTGAAAAAAGGACTTGACCTACACCTCGTAGAAAGATCACACACAAAGGCAAAAATGTAAGTAAAAGTCCATTTACAACTACGATGCAAGAACATAGTATCGTGAAATATTCTCTATTGAGTATTGGTGTAACGTTTATGACCTTGATTATCATGGATGGTTATGATTATTGAGCATGTGGCTCCAAAATATATTGATTGAGCATGTCATTCACGAGTATTTGCACGTGCATGCATGACATATGTCTATCGTTAAAAACATCTAGCATGCATGAGTAATTGGGAAAATGAATTTACTTTATAAAATATTTTTATCGACCATTACTAGGGCACTGAGGTATGAGAGATATGCTTATGTGATATGTTTTGGCATCGTGGGTGAGACTTCTCTCGGATGACTGTAAGGGCGGATAGGGGATGTGCCTTTGGTGTGAACCACTTGATTGTGCCTTTGTGATATTATGATTAGTGATACCGTGGGTGGGATACTTCTTGGATGATCATAGGGGCAGTTAAGAGATATACTTCTAGTGGTCACAAGAGGATGATCCACTTGATTGTGTAGATATCATATTTGAAATTTGATTATTGATTATTGGTATTTATATTTCGCAGAGTTTTATCTGGTGCATAGTATGCAGGTCAAGGGCCAAATGAAAGGAAAAGAATTTCAAATGAAAACTATTTCGAGTTAATTGATGGATATTAGAATACGAAATTTTAGTATGATGTTTAAAACAAATGACATGGCGGCATATATTCATATTACTTATACTCACAGCATGCATGATTTTTACTTATTAGGCATTAGTCTATGTAATTCTTGCATTGTAGGTGTGCATGGTACTTCATAGAGGACATGGCTGGTTTTGAAGCTCTTACGGGATTCTGAAGTTCGATGTACATGGATGGCGACATGTCGGGTTATGTTGTGGGCTATTGTTTTGGCCTTACAATATGTTGTTTTATATTTTTGGGGGTCGTGTATTGTGTATGTATAACTTTTGAAATAGTATAATAAAAACTTTTGTAAACTCAATGTAAAATATATTGGGATTTGGATATATAGTATTTTGTTTTAATATGCTATATGAACATCATAGCTGATTTGGTGAGGATATACATGGACCTTATTATGAAGATGCTTATTTCAATTTATCATTGAAATACACACACACACACACACAGAGAGAAAACTGTTCCGATTAAAGAACAGATTACTTCAATCAATTTATTTTCAAAAGAAACCATTCTTGAACATCGAAAGAAATTTCAATATATTCGTATTGGCCTTGTTCAAATTGCTGTCAAACCATTGTTTCGACTTGGTCTTGATATTCTTATTTGTATAATTTTAAGAGATAAGAGACTCTTAAGATTTGAACATTCTTTACTCTCCATAATCGAGTCTAACCTCGAAAGTGGTCCAGTATTTTCAAACTGTTATTCAAAATTTTCAATCAGTCTTCAAGATGGAGCTATTCTTAATGCTCTCAACTTAAAAATTCAAAATAAGAATTTTGAAGTTGATGATCGTTCANCAGATTACTTCAATCAATTTATTTTCAAAAGAAACCATTCTTGAACATCGAAAGAAATTTCAATATATTCGTATTGGCCTTGTTCAAATTGCTGTCAAACCATTGTTTCGACTTGGTCTTGATATTCTTATTTGTATAATTTTAAGAGATAAGAGACTCTTAAGATTTGAACATTCTTTACTCTCCATAATCGAGTCTAACCTCGAAAGTGGTCCAGTATTTTCAAACTGTTATTCAAAATTTTCAATCAGTCTTCAAG
>CAIGRL010240122.1:0-16049 GCA_903798325.1 Fraxinus xanthoxyloides
TTTTTTTTTTTTTTGTTTCTTGTACTCTAGTGGATTTATTTTTGACGCGATTGAAATGTTTGTAACTATTGAATAGTTGATTCTGCTTGTGTTTTAAGGAACAGTTGTAGAACTGGAAATGGGCAACTTCAAAATGGGGGAGAAAAAAATTAGTACTCCCTCTGACATTTCCAATTTTTATTGGTCTCGTGGCCAACCATTCTTGATATGCTAGAATAAATTTATTGTTCTCTAAAGTGTAGCATTGAATTGAAATTGAAAATACAGGCATTTAAAGAAACCACAAATCAAACTTCCTATTTTATTATTGATAATTTTTAATTCATAATATATTATTTTGACTATCTTATCTCCTTGCGTAACAATGACTATTTCTAATAAGGCCATTTTGTCTGTTATTTTTATCAACCAGAAATTTATATTTGTTAGGATCTCAGTTGGATTTCTGCTGAGCTGTTCGTTTATCAAACGAACATCTAAAAAGGTTGGATTCCAAATGTACAATTTCTTTTTATTTAAGGAAAGTAAACTACAGAAAGTAGTTTCAGAGTGTGAAAGCCATTAAATCAAAACACTAAACTGAATGGATATGCTATTCTTGTGTTATCAATTGTTTCATCCTGCGGTGTAACATTGTTTTGTATATGGAGGAGGACGAGGTTTGTAGAGAAAGGACTTGCCAACTCTGGGGTTTTTGNTATATTTGTTAGGATCTCAGTTGGATTTCTGCTGAGCTGTTCGTTTATCAAACGAACATCTAAAAAGGTTGGATTCCAAATGTACAATTTCTTTTTATTTAAGGAAAGTAAACTACAGAAAGTAGTTTCAGAGTGTGAAAGCCATTAAATCAAAACACTAAACTGAATGGATATGCTATTCTTGTGTTATCAATTGTTTCATCCTGCGGTGTAACATTGTTTTGTATATGGAGGAGGACGAGGTTTGTAGAGAAAGGACTTGCCAACTCTGGGGTTTTTGATACAATGATTATGAAGATTGCATTTTTGTTTTCTAGATTCGGTGTCTCGTCGAGGTGTGGGGATTGCGTGTTAGGGACTTGATGATATGTGGTGCTCAATCATGTCTCATTGTGGCAGTATGCTGTTTAGTCAATGAGCACCTGTGGTAAGGACGAGGTTTGTCGAGAAAGGACTTGCCAACTCTGGGGTTTTGATACAATGATTATGAAGATTACCTTTTTTGTTTTCTAGATTTGGCGTTTCCTCGCGGTCTGTGGATTGCGTGTTAGGGACTTGATGGTTTGTGGTGCTCAATCATGCGGCTCATTGTGGCAGTATGCTGTTTAGTCAATGAGCACCTGCGGTAAGGCCAAATGGTAAAATATTATTTTAACATGTTTGTGGTGGATACCCATTAATAAAAAAGCTCTAAGCAGAGAAATGATGGATGAATATAAAACTGGATTATTTCAAATTCATTGCTTTTAATGTTATTGATAATAAGTCAATTCTGCTGCATGATTGTGGTTGTACTGGTGGAAGGCTTGTTGTCGGTGCTTAAGTTTTGGGTTCTCTTTGACCTGGCCCTCCTAAGTTTTCGGTGATTAGCTGTCCACAGACCAATCCTCATTTAACTGAAATCGTTTCTTCGTATAGTCTTTCCCTGTTGATTGCTGCTATTTTTTGTTAATATCGTGCCTTCTTTCAGTTGTGGACGTTATATATTAGCGTCAATTCATTATGATATAGGTACTAAACAAAATTTCGGATATTGGTTTATGTTATTTGTGGTATTATTTTGCAGATCTCTCTCACGATCCAGAACTCCAGTATCGCCTGTAAGTGGAAATTTAGCCATAAACTATGGATATGTGAGATTTTTTTTTTTACATATCAGCTACATTATATATGTGTATATATATATACACTTGTCATTGACATTCGGTACTGCACAGCCTCCTAGACGCAGACGTGTGAGTCCAGAACGGAGTCCCAGCTATAGCAGTAGCAGATCCCGATCCCATGCTTCCTCTGTATGTTTTAATTATATGATGACATCTCTAGTTGATTTTGTATTTTGCATTTTCTGCCACTATTTCCAATACATGTCTCCATTATTGGCAGGTTAGATCCTATTGAAGCAGAGATTTGCAGACTTGACCAACTAGTTGGCTGTGAGAATAAACTGTCTATGGTATTTGTCTAGTTTATTGTAACCATAGAAACTATGTGACGCTACATACAATTGGACAGACTGAGAACAGTAGTATTAAAGTAGTACCTATCTGAGATTTAAATATATTATGTCCTCTAAGAGTCTTTATTTTATTTTCATGGTGTTCTTGATGTCGTGTTGTGGGTCCTATTTCGCTACCTATCGAGCCTCCGTTGGTTGAGGTATGCATGCAGAGGCTTGTTGCCATGTACAACACAATTTGGTCTTTCAGGAATGTTGTGTCGTACGGATGCGTACTAAGTGGTCTTGCATTTGGATTGCTAATAATACACAGCTTCGTGCTGTGTCTAAAAGTGATTTTTTAAAATTATTCTCTTATTGTTCCAAAAGTGTGTTGTCATCCTTGATCGCGTATTTGATAGCCATCGGAATTGATTGTCATGTTTTTAATTTAGCTCTTGGAGAATAAGCGATGCTAAGGTCATGCTTGATTGCAACGAATCATGGAAAATGTCACATTCGAGGAAAACGAATTTTATTTTGGCTGTTTGATTGCAACGTGAAAATGAAAATCGAATTTCAAGGTTTAACTTTAAGAGTGTTTGATAGATATTATTTTGAAAGAATGAATTTTAGAATAGTAGATTGATGGAGAATGTGTGGTTGAAAAAGAAGGAAAAGTTATTGATGTGATGTAAAATATTATTTTATTGAAGAATGTGTGGTTGAAAATGAGTAGAAGAATGAGAATGAAATAGAACAACAAGAAATAACAATATGAACAAATAGATACTAAGCTCAATCATGTGAGACATCAGGATCCTAAATTTAGGGTGTGTTTGATAGATATTATTTTGAAAGAATGAATTTTAGAATAGTAGATTGATGGAGAATGTGTGGTTGAAAAAGAAGGAAAAGTTATTGATGTGATGTAAAATATTATTTTATTGAAGAATGTGGTTGAAAATGAGTAGAAGAATCAGCATGAAGTTTTTAATGGGAATTAAACGGGGCCTAAGTTGCACTTTGTTTTTATGGAAAACAAATTCTTATGAATTTGGTGGGTTTTTATTTTTCAATTAATATGGAATTGGAATTTCTTTTCACATTTGCCTATTAAACGGATAATAAGTGTGATTGACATGAAAAATATATCATAGAAAAGAAAATATTTTTCTTGTTTTGAAGAAATAAAAACCTATTTCCCCAAAAAAAAATATTTTTCTTAAAACAAGAACAATTAGGCATATTTTTATAAGTTGGATAATATTTTATGGAAAAAAATAGCAATCATACGTTTAAAAGTAGAAATTTGGGTGCAAAATTTACATTTTTTATGAAAAATAAATGCAATCGCACACACACTACCGTTTGATTGTAATTGTGGAATTTGAGTGGAAAGAAAATAATAAAAAATTACCATATTGAATACCATTTATTTGACTTTGTTTTGTATGAAAATTGTCAATAAAAGTGATAAATTTTGTTACGATTGTGTTTAAAATTTTTTCCAATAAAAAAAAATGGAAAATCAATTCCCACAAAAAAAACAAAAGAAAAGCAATTCCTCCAAATCCAGGAAAGCAGATGCGTGAGGGGCAGAGGAGGAATTTTCTAGGCAAAATTTGTCTTATCAAACACTACAAAACTTGAAAAATATTTTCCTGACAAAATGTTTTCCATTGAAAATATTATCCATCAAACAAGACCTAATACTTTTCTTTCCGTCTATAAATTGCAATATTATTGCTCTTGTTCTCAATAATATGCTCGTCGATGGAGCGTGTTAAAGACATATTCAGCTAATATCCAAAGTAGGAAAAGGCAAAAACACACACAATGTAACGAAGTTTTCAAAATCCACTTATTTTGCAAGATCTAACTAATTATGTTTCTTACCAAAACATGAACTTACGCGATGAAACTAGCAGAGATACGTACTTCAAAACTTGCAATAAATAACTTTCGACCTTACCAAAACATGAACTTACGTGATGAAACTAGCAGAGATGTGTACTTCAAAAGTTGCAATAAATTACTTTCGACCTTTCGGTTCTGCTTCGTGCTTGAATTCCAAAGTTCTTTTAATAAATTTGCAGATATAAAATCACTTGTCAAAAATCTATAGCTGAAAGGAGAAGCCCAATAAAATCCACATATGATTTAAGTTCGGAAATCAATCCCGGGTCTTAAAGTGCTATACTTATGGGCCTCTACTTCTAAAGCATATTTAGGTCCTCCTTTATGTTCAAGTGGTGTAGACCGAAGCAGATAATTTCTAAACCATAGGTGGTGTAACACAACGCCAGATTGCTGGTAGGTTATTTTTTGCAACAAAATGAAAAAAGCCGAAGCTAAAGTCAGATCACAAAGCTTGTTGGCTGTTGCTGCTGAACAGCGATAATTTCAAGTTCACGCAATAGTTTAAGGTTTGCATGGTTGGCATACTCCAACCATTAGAAATAGTCCCTCAACACATACGTCAACTGGGTTTCAGACCATTTGTAATCACAGATTTTATCAGGAACAGAATATATAAGTACTATCGATTTTGAGATAGCACCCTCTCGGATCCAGGCCTCTGTCGATAACTGCTGGATCTGATTCCTGTATCAGAACCACTAGCTGTCGGGTAAAATGGCCCCCATATTGATTCTCTATCAACCTGGAAGGGAGGTAGATGTTCTCTTCCCCAAGTATTATAACGATTGGGAATAGGTTGTTCTCCTTCGGGGAAAGTTCTTCCAGATGAGAAGAAGTAAAAACCACTGGACTGATCTGACGTTGAGGCTGGAGGTGCAACTTGAGCCAATCCCCTGTTGGTGTAGGATCTTTGCCCGACAGATGTAAGAAGTGTGCGTGCCATTGGGTTTCCACTTGGTCGCTGATGATGTCCTCGAAGAGACTGAACACGATCACGCACCCCTTGAGCAACACTACCGGAGTAAGGAGGGATAGTTGGTGAGGTAACAGAGCTGGGAGCTCTACTAGCAGCACTGCCACGATACAAGTCGATATTACACATAAATTCAAGAAATGTGCAGAAAAATGACATTTTGCGCGAGTGAAAGACATTAGTAGTAGACCCCCTTCCTCACTTAAAATCGATCCTTTTCATTGAGATGAAAAAAAAAATATCTGAGAATTTAGGTCGAGATGATGCAAAGCATCAAATAACTTCTCACTATCCTCTTTTCTACTATTATAATTCAAGCAGTGTAGGTCATCATGGACTAACCTTTGACTGACAAGGAATGGGTGTGTGAAAGATCCAGGTCTTGGCATATCAGAATTGGTCCTGGCCGTTCTCAGAGTCACGGAATGAACTGAGGGCTGATCTGCACCACCGATGTGATTGCTAGTAGCGTAAGGAGAGGAATGGGATTCCAAAAAGTGATAATGTACATCCGTGAAGGAAAAGAATAAGTACTAGGGATCTCACTTGGAATTGATGGGCCAATCCAGTGATTGTTAATATTAGATCCATCCGAAATGTTTCTACTAGAGGTTAAAGACGATGGGCGAATAGGTCCCATGTAGGCAATAAACGGGGGACAAGGAGGATTTGAGGATGATCCAGCTGTATGTTCAGCAAAGATAGTATGTTGCCCAATATCGTGATCTATGAAACAGCAAAAACCCCCATTACTACTGATGCTTGATGTGAACATCGCTATTTAGAATATTTAGAATAGAGGGTACGGAAATCTTACATGCACTTGATGAAAATTCTCGTTCACTGTGAATACAAAGAAGAAAAAGAAACATATTAAGTGTAACTGATTAAAAGAAATAACAGAAAAAGAGTTGAAAAGAAAAGGTGAGGTATGCAAGCCCACCATGGTAACTATGATATAATGACTAATACTGCACCGAAACCAGTGGAACTGCTAGGCCAATTCTCTCCACAAAAATCAACGACGACTAAGTAGCAGGCAGTGATTGTGTGAAGTGACGAGGGTCATATGGATATAGATTTGTTATCAGGCAAATAGAAAAAGTTTCATACTTATGCAAGGCACCACATACACAATGTGTAATGTCTAAACTATCAAAGCTAAAATTGTCTACTAGATAAACAATGGCAACCAATTCACCTTGTCCCAGTTGGTTAAGGATACTTGTTAACACAACTGAGGGTCAAGGATCGGTACCTCCCTCCCCTTACCTTTATTCCCCACTAAAAAAAAAAAAAATACAATGGAAAATGAAAATTGAACATTACAAGAGGGAACCTTTATGTTCAAACATTAAAAAGAAAAGTAAGCCAACAACTTTAGAAATTGAAATTGAAAGGAAGAAATACATTCATGAAGCAAAATCACGCTTACTCAAAAGATGAAGTGAGCCTTGTTAACCCACTGAATGGACACCAATGAACTCCAAATGACTGCAAAAACCATTCATAATTTTTCAGGGAGAGAGAGGGAGAGAGAGAGGGAGGGAGAACGGATTGATTGGTAAGTCTGATCAACAATAAGTTTAGATAGAATCCGATACAAGATAAAAAAAAAATGAATTAAAAAAATGCATAATAAAATAGAAATTAAAGAATTTTCAATTGAGTAAGATTCAAGTGTAAACAAGATATGACTGAAACAAAATTGTACATAGACATAATTCGGTGTTGTCTTGGTGGAAATGGTAGCAACTAAATAATTTAACTGAATTAAGAAATCATTTAGTAGTAAGCATAAAACCAGAATTCACTCATTCTTATGAAGTGTACTTGTACATACATACATGCATTTGACACATATAAACCATCTCTCCCTCGCTCTCGCAGTCACACCACCTTCTTTAACCATAGCCAAAAAAGATTTTCGACAGAAGATAACACTCCAGTGAGAAACAATACAATTAGATACATCTAATTCAGAGAAGGGCTTCACCAATTATATATCAAAAGGGAACCCGATAAACGACTCCTAAAAGCATATCACTGTTTATTTTATCAGGTAATGAAAGTTACCCACCAACTATAAGCAATGAAACCCCTTGCAGAAAAGCTCCAATTCTGACTAGATGAATACATGGTTCAATTAAAACATTTAGTAAATTAGATTTCATAGACAATAGAGGTTATAATGGATTTACAAGATAACTTTCGAAAAGATACTCGAGTCAGCTGTGACGGCAACTAATATGATGGATGCAGGTGGATTTGCACTTATTGTCAGTGGCGCAATTTGCAGAAAAAGTGAACTTATCTATTCAACTAAAGGTAATAATCTTCCTATAGTTCCAGATTTACACTATTCCTTGAACACCACTTGTAGGCAAATGCAAAATTTTAAATGAAGGGAGTAAGAAAAGATAGCCAGAGGGAAGGAAAGAATATTGGTAATGTTCATGAATTTCATCAAGAATGAAATGCAAGACCACCACCAACTTCACAACTTATGTAACAAAAAGTTCACGAAAAAGAAAATGGGCAATCTCGACGTATATCATTCGTGTCTCATATGACAGATGTTTAGTTAAATGTGATACAAAATCAATATCAATAGGCAACCCACTGAAACTGAGCCACATGTTACTTGGACCCTGTATTTATGTCAATTAGAGGAACATTTTCAAATGTTTGATTCGCTAGCTCTCTCAAAGTTCTGTGCAGTGATACAAACAGTTAAGTTAATCTGAAAGTTTAAGAAGACCGAGGGCTTAATCTGAAACTTGCAGAGTAAAGTTATAGAAAAAAAAAATTGGGATACAAGAATGAGACAATAGATAAAATGCATTTGGAACTTCGGAAGCATAGAAAGGTGAACTGGAGATGCAAGAAATTCAACGTTGGCTCTCAATTATGGCATTATCTAGAAAGCAACAGCATAGCAGCAAACATATATAAAGCAGTGGGTCTGTCTAAAACTAATTCATACCCAGTAATTCACGAAAGTAAACTATGCTCTCTAGTATCACCTCTAATTTCTTTGTCGTCATCTTCTTCCTTTCCACTCTTCCCTTTTCTTTCATTTTTCACCTCAAGCGACTCAAACCATGATCACCCTATAAAATTACTTTGATACAAAAGTGTAGAGTGCATTCACATGATTGCAGCTAATGAAGTACAAGCCAAAATATAAGCATGACAACTCAAAACAATATCCTACAATTTACATATCGATGCTGTTACCATTTCAGAGAAGCTTATATCATATAGATCCTCCTCATGCTGCCAATCATCCATGCTTAAATCAGGCTGTGGACGACTACAATTTGCATAGAGCCATTGACCTTTCTCAATTTTCCGGCAATTGGGACACTGCATTGCACCCTTACTATTGAATGCAGAACCTATACAATCTGTACAGATCATGACAAGATAAAAGTAAATGAAAAATAAAATCCAGATGTCTCAATATCTTGATAAGAACTAATTAAGGAAAGAGACAAAAAAAATTACGTGACCAACAATTGAAAAAAGACACGGGTTAAAGAATCCGAAGATGCATTAGAAATGTTTTTTGTTTAAGGCAAAGTAGTCAAATAGTGGTAAGAAATTCCTTTAATATCATACCGAGTGAATAATGAAAAGCAAGCGAGCATTTCAAATCGTGCAAGAGTTGTTTGACTACTTTAAGTAGCACAATCAATTTAACACCCAAAATAACATCTATAGAAATCCCAAGGGTAAAAATTGTACTGGAAATGTGTTCATATGTTGACGTAAACAGCAAATTGCAAATAACAATTCTAGTTCTAACAATGATTGACTACCATATATTCATCCTAGTTACAGAGCAAAAATGGAAAGCAGAAGCCAATATACATACAAGCATTTGTTCATCAACAAAGCTTAGCGTTACATCGTTTGAAAAAAAAAAAATTGCAATAATTTATTGTTCTTATGTGTTGTTATAATTTTCTAATCATTTTCAAAAATTCCTGTGGCTCATTATAATTTGTAAAACATTACAACTGCTTCATACTATTTCCAAAAGTCTGACATCAAGTAAATCACCTAAAACATTGAATACAAATTGCATAGAGGATAATCCCAGACAGTAAAACCCTCTCAAAATCCCAGTTCATCAAATCACCACAGATTCTTAAGCCAACAACCTATAACTTGATTATTGTTATGGCAAACACTAATCAATTTTTCCAATCAGCAAGTAACACTTGCACCACCATTTACCTCTCAAATCCAAAAGTTACAATTCAAGAAAAAAAAAATTGAGCAAAAATAAAATGTCGAGTTAAACCCCACAGCACAAAACCGCATAATTCCAGCTAAAATTAGGCTTTCAGACTGAATTAGAAACTCCACTGAAATGTAATATCAAAATTCAAAAGTTTCCGCTACATTGAGGCATATACAAATGCTCAGATCTCGATAGTTGCAGATCAAATTAAAATCTTTGACTTACCGAGGTGGAATTGATGACCGCATTGAAGCTTGGCCCAAGATCTCTCCCCATTATCCGTCACTGCCTCTAAGCATATCGAGCACAACACCGCAACCGGCGTCCCCTTCCCCCTTCCTCCTCCTCCGTCATCCAAAAGATCAACATCGCCCAATCCCATAATTCAATCACCAATATCCCGAAACCCCCAATTAATTACTTCAATCTCAATCATTCAAATCAATAGTTAACACAGAATTCTAATAAATAAAGATTGAATTCAAATTATTATTTTTAGATAATTTCAAATAATTTATAAAATAGACTATAGAAGTTCGGACTGTTGAGAGAGAGGAGAGACGATGTTGAAAAACTGGTTTTTTCCGTATTCTAAATTCTTTCTCTACACACCGCCTGGTTTAACGGCGTCGTATTTGGTATCTCGTTTTCAGCATTTTTAAATTAATTTAAGGACAAGATTTAGTGACGGTTAACCGCTGTCCGAAATGGCAATACTATGGACGGCTGTGATTGGTTGTCCGTTTCTCTAATCAAGTTTTTCAACAGTTATTTTTACCAATAGTCCCTCAAGTATATGCAGAATTTCATAAAGGTCATTAAAATATTTTTCTTACATATTTAGTCACTGAAGCTAATAACAGTTTCACTATCGGCCACTTGATTTGCTGTACCTTGATACATATTTGCACCTAAGCAGATCACATTTTTTAGGAATGGCAGCAAAATTAGATATGGGGCAACCTTTCCATTCTCATCCAATCGAAGATTGTCCAGACTCGCGATGATATGGGAAATGAAAAAAATCTACTTTACTTACTTCTTTAACTTGTTAATATAAAATAATAATCGAGACGAACATTGTATTACTTGTCCTCGTCCCAATTACTAAAAGGGGTTGAACGGTCAATTAGCAAAATGATAATGTACATATTTTGTTAAGGTAAATATGTGCACACAATACTAGATATATTCACACATAAATATCTTACACGTCTTTCATTTTTACTCTTGCCCAACTTCTATTATGTCAAACCTAGCATACATATGTGAATCTATTCATGACATAACTTACCAAAATAAAAAAAAAAACGCAACAAAGCTAAAATTGAATTTTTTATCATCTTAGAAAGTGATGATGTTAAATCTTTCAAATGAAAAATCAATACTAACATGATCTTTAAAAGTATAGTCTTAGAATATCGTGATTTTTGAAGAATGACAATTGTGACATTAAATTATGGCGAGGGGGATCAAGAATGTAATAAAGTACCATCATGCACGGTAAAATGAATTTAACAAACTTACCTACAAAAAAATCGAACCTAGTGTAAAGCTTCTAACGAAAATAATTGCGCAGAGAACTTAATAAAATTAGACGAACGAGATTGAGAACATCAACAAACAACGAATTTGTACATGGATTCATAATTTTTTTTCCTACTTTTTAACTCCATATTTTTCAAAAAATCACTTTTTACAAAAGTCATTCTGAAAAGATCTTTACCAAATAGGGTCTAAATGTAAGAAAAAGCCCCAAGTAAGGGAAATTTTTGACAAATTTCTTTGCCAACACTGACGTGGATAATTGTGATTCACTTGTTTTTAATTTTTAATTTTTTCTATTTTTCAATGAATGCATGTCAAGTATTGTCTGTAAACATTTTCTGTCAAAATTATCTGTATTTTATGGTTGCTAAATGTATGGGTGGGAAAAGACAATGTATTTTTGGTTGAATATGTTTGTTATATAGCTGAAATTGCTGACCTTCTCAACTGTCATTACTTCAACCGTTCACCAAATCCTTCATCACTTTCCTATTTATAGAACACAACCATTTGCAGGTTGCCAATTAACTTCTTTTATTTATTTATTTATTTTAGTTGATTTCTAGGAGCAAAAATTTCTTAGTTAAGCTTACTATTTTCATTTTTTTTTTCGCTTCACATTACACTTCCTTGCTTTACATAATCGATATATTAATTCTTTGATGACGAGAGACGAGAGAATATTAAGATTAAATGAAGAATGTAATGAACTACTATATTGTAAAATGATTTTAATAAATGTAATTACGAAAAATTAATACCTAAACGACAACTTAAATGAAAATAAAATTAAACGAGTGAGATTGAAAAAAGTGTCACAATTTTAATGACCGTGAAATACAAAGAAAATAAAATGAGTGACGAGAAATCAAATTAAAAATACTTAAATAAGAAACACCAAATGGCATTCAAATGACTAGAAATTTGGATTTTTTCCATTGCCTGAGGTAAAAAAAGGTACAATGTCATCTAAAATAAATTACGAATAGTAGAATTTTATAATTACATACGAGACGATTCCACTTTGATTGAACCTTGATTGCCAAAATCGAGTCGAATCATTTTAGACCATTAAAACACTTGCTGTAACTCATTTCATTGAGATATAGTCGTTATTCCTACTTTTAAAACACTTGTATGTTTAAAATAAATAAATTCAAAATAGAGTATAAATAAAATTAAAAATATAAATACTTTATTGTAATGAAAGATTATTTTCGTCAAATAAAAGATATTATTTGACACGTGGGCCATGTCAGCCACATAACGTGTCTAATTAATTTCTCACCTCTACTCTTCCTTCAAGTTCTCACCATCCTAAATCCTTCCCGTAAGAATTCGCAGCATTCTCTATTGTGAATTTCGGGTCAAAAAACTTACTTGAAATGATGAATTCCAAGATTTTTTCATGGTTGAATCACTTTGCTTTCCAAAGCTTCAAAATCTACATTTCCTTACTCTCCAATGGTTTCAATCTCGATCACAATGAAAGTGGATTATTATCCACAATCTAAGTGTCAAATTTTGTAAGATTTCACGCCAAGAATATGGTTCTAAAGACTTTCCAATTTAGGTGTAAAATTCTATGCGAACTTTCACTCCATTTTTCATGTTTTTTTTCTCCCTCTATTTTCCAATGCATAAACGAATGGAAGTTGTATGGGGGTTGATGGTGGTTGTAGGGAGTTACATATTTGAACTTAAACTTCAAATCATTCCCTCCTACCCTTTTAATAAATTGTGGGTCGGGTCATCCCACATCGGCGACCCATGACCCGTATTTTCTAAAACTTCCAAACTCGGAAACTTCTGAAATTATGAAAAAAAAAAAAAGTTGAACCCCAACCTTGAGGGCCCCACCGCCGCATCGTGGAGGAGGTAAATCGCGAGATGTGTCTCAGCAGGTTATGATACAAGAGCTGCCATACTGGTACCCACAAAGAGTCCAATTCCAAACATCGTTAGAGGCAGGAATCGAACCCTTACACTGCGACTGACAGCTCACCCAAGACTACCTCACTCCTGTCCTTTGCACCACTAAGCTATGCCCCGGGGGGCTTCCTTCTGACATTATGTGTAACAACTCAAACTGCCTCTGCCCATCTTACCTTTCTCGGCTTTGTGTCATGTACTCATGATTTAAATCAAAGACCTCTAACTCCAATTGGTACTAGGATTTCACTTAAGTAGAGGTTTTGTGTTCGAATCTGGATAATGCGCAAGAAAGCCGTGAGGGTATATGTATGATTTAACGATTTGGACATAAGTCCGTTACATTATGTAACTCTCGTTTGTAGAGGAGAAATTTGACAAAATATATGCTGTATTCCTTATCAATAGTGGGTTGTTCAAGGAGCAATCGATGTGAATATTGGGGCCAACCCTTCTGCAGAAGGAGCGGATGCAGAAGAAGGTGTTGATGATCAAGCAGTCAAGGTTGTCGACACCTTCAGGCTTCAGGTTAATTACGAATGTGGATTTGCAGCCGTACTTTATTATTATTAGAGCAATGACTCAATTCTTTGTAATTGTTTCCAGGAGCAACCGGCTTATGACAAGAAGCAATTTGTTGCATATGTGAAGAAATATATCAAGAACTTGACAACTAAATTGGATTCAGAGAAGCAAGAATTATTCAAGAAGCACATCGAGGGAGCTACTAAGTTTCTTCTTCCCAAGCTTAAGGACCTACAATTGTAAGTCTAACTACACTTTCATAAATTGTAACAATTTTCATATAGAAATCGATAGTCGATAATATTTTGCTACTTTAGACATCATCGGCAGCTTTGTCGGGGAGAGCATGCACGACGATGGAACAATTGTGTTTGCATATTACAAGGATGGTGCAACTGATCCCACTTTTCTGTACTTCGCATATGGGTTGAAGGAGGTGAAATGTTAAAAAGATAAGGAAAAAAGTTCTCTCTCATCGAGTTTTAGCTTGAGTTGCTTGATATAGTTAGAGTATCAATTTTGATGTTTTATAGGTAATCGTAGCGATTTGTGGTAGTATATAACATAGGTTAAGTATTATACATGACAATTGTATCCAAATGTGGATATGAATTGAGTTGTACAACACTTAAAAATATAGACGTGAAGATTATTTATTACGTGACGAATACTTCAATTGATATTTTGCAACATAATGTCTGATTTTTCAAATTTTCCTATGTCATTTGTAAGTGGTGTATAATTTTTTTAATCACGACTTTATGTGTTACTTTTCACATGCTCATAAGGAATTTTTAATTACTCTTGGAGAATTAGATACGAATAACGCTATCTAACTTTAGTAGTCCATTTATGTGACAATATATGACAAAGTTCAATTAAATGTTCCCTATGTCTTTGCATTTATGAATCTATCATTTAATATTATACATGTTGCCAGTGATGAAATAATATAGTATTACACATTACTCGCATGTGTAAAGTGGGTTATGCCATTTAGGCCCTGCAAGGCCCAATTCATAAGGTCTGACCTGGCAAATATGTTTTAAATGGGCCAGGGCAAGTTTTTAGGCCCATTACTGTCATGCCATTTTCTTTTGAGGAAATTAGGCCCAATACTGTCCAAAATTACTAAAATTGAAGAATACACTTGAAAAGAATAAGTTTTCATTAATCTTTTTAAATAACAGTAAAATATACATCCAAATGAATGAAAACAAATCATTCACAGCCACAGTTATACCTGTATTTCTCTTTCTATTCATTCAATCCAAAGTTTTCAAAAGGACAAATACAAAGTGCTAGTAATTAGCACAAGAGGAAGAAGCAGGTAAAACTAGGCTCTTGAGCAATTCAATATTGCTATTACCAATTCAATCGTTGAAATTAATGGGTTCGCCGGAGATTGCACGGGACGCCGCATGAAACTCGGCTCGGGTGTGGGCCATTATTACCTTTTTGAAAACAAATGCAACAATTTCTATTGAAAAATCTTATCCCATAACCTCCCAATCTCAATTTCGAAATTTGAATTCTCCAAAATGTGATAAACAATTCAGCATCGTTTTCTTTATTTTTGAGAGTATAATAGAATTAAAATAACAATCTGCAGCATTACAGGAATAAGTGAAAGCCTTTGAAATAGAGTTGTAATCGTTAATTATTGTGATAGATTTGTCCCGAATTTGGTTGAATTGTTGATTTAGGTTTTTTGTTGGTCTAAAGAAATTTGGATTCTCAAGTATATTATCAGGTATAGAAATGGCGACTGGAGAGAAAAAAGGATAAAGTCCCTGTGCAACATTTAATCCAATGTTGCCCAGTTTAAACAAAATTGTTATTTGTTAACATAAAATTAGATCTGAAATCCTGTAGTTTGGCAGAGAAGTTTGATCACTTCCAAATATTGTGAGGTTGAAAGTGTATTTGTTTAGCAATTTTATTTTAGTTGCACATTAGCACACTCACCTCGTTAGTGTTTGACGTTGGAACTTTGGAGAAGGAAGTGCAATGAAAGAGCAACCAAGCTATTTTGTGACTTTTTGCAGTGCTAATCACTTTTTTGAGTTTTGTCATTTTTTTTTAATTTTCGTCATTTTGTTGAATTTATTCTAAGGTTTTGAATTTTTTGATTAGTGTTTTGTCACTTTTTTTTTTTTAAATGTTTATCACCTTTTTTTTGGATTTTGTCACTTTTTTTAGTGTTGTCACTTTTTCAAGTTTTTATCACTCTTTTGAGTTTTCAATGAGTACATCTCCTTGTAGTATCATAATAGTTTATCAGTTGCAAACTTATTGTAGGCTAATTAAAGAAATTGAATGAACTTGATGCATTTTTTTTATAAAAGCGAGATTGTGTCGCACTATCACTTACTTAATTTTATGCATTACCATCTAGAGATGTTAAAGTTGCTCGTCAATGTTATAAAAGTGATATTGTGTCACTTTTTAAAATTTTGTTACTTTTTTTAGTTTTTTGTCACTTTTTAAGAAGATAAAAAAATAAATAATATGTTATATTTTCCTAACATAATCAGCATGTGGATTGACTTGAACATCCTGATTATTTTAAGAACATGATTACTGGTTTTGCACAAATGGATGGTGCTATATTGGTATTTGTCACTTTTTTTTGAGTTTGTGTCACTTTTTTTGAATTTGTGTCACTTTTTAAGAATGTCACTTTTTTTGTTAGTTTTGTCACTTTTTTTTAGTGTGTCACTTTTTTTAAAGAAAGCAAAAAAGTGACAATTTTTATAA
>CAIGRL010240132.1:0-10843 GCA_903798325.1 Fraxinus xanthoxyloides
AGAAAGTGAAAGAAATATATCTTTATTTTGTCTAATCCAAGGGTTGTAAAATAGACAATTAAAGGGGTAATTTTATGTATTGTAGTAGGTTAAAATTTCACATTTTATAATGTAAAAAGGCTGTTGTACTATTATTAAAAAAAAAAAAATCAGATTTGCACATCTATTGTCTCACGTTTTTCTTCTTCCCAAACTTTCCAGCACTCCTGTTTTTCCCCTGCATCACTACTTTACTGTCCAGCTTCTTCCATTCTTGCTACTGGTGCATTTCTGTTGTTATTTCCACGTATTACAGGTCCACAAAGCTGTATTAATAGCCAACACATTTATTTACATTCTTTTCATCTTTACCATATTTTTCTCTTTTTTCTTACCAGATGAATAACCTGACATCAATCAGTGCAATCAATACAATTTGAAGACACTAACTTCAAACACCAGCACAATATTTTTTTTTAAGTGCAAGTCTGTAACTGGAAACGAATTGAATAATAATTAACCAATTGAGATAGTAGATGGCGATTAAGACAGCTCAAAGCCAATTGCATGACAACTTTTGTAATTAGCAATTCATAGGTTTTAATCTGAGGTAAGAAAATTATTGCAACCGTTTGACGATGAATTAATGAAAACCCAAAGGCAGAAAATTCAGTTAGGTAATTGTCAGCATCCCTTAGATAATCATGCCTTGGGCCTACAAATCTTCAAAGTGTTGTGACATGCCTTCTCATCTTCTTCCATATTCTCTATGTAAAAACTATGTTTTGATAAATTCTTCATTTTTTTTTCTCAATTCAGAGCTTCAAGTGTATCTGTATATAACAGATAGATATAGAGCATAAACTAACGAATCAATCTCACGCACATGGAAGAAGAAACTTTGTTGTTCAGGATGTTAATTCCATTGGACATGTATGCAAAATGAGAAGATTTAGCACAAAGATGGAAAATGTTTGAAAATAGAAAGAAGAAACGTTGTTGTTTAAAGAAGTCCTGATACAAGATTCACAGCTTCAGGCGGTGTTCGTTTGTGGAAAATCTGTGCGGGGAAGAAATGACAAATCAAACAATAGAGTATGCATGCAAAAGCATTAGCATAAGAACTGCAGAAGAGAGATGTGGACCATAAAATTGTGCCAAGGGTGGGCCTTGATTTGTGGGAACTTGAACTCTGTATAATTTGTATTCATACATTTTATTTCATCACGAGACGGGGTTCCAAGAACCTAGAGTAAAAATATAAGCTCAGATTTTTAGCTCAATGAACTGTAGATCGTAAATCCTGCTGTCCTACTATCAAGATGGCATTAGAGCATGTTCTCAGTTAAGCTTTAGAAAAGCACTTTTTATTTTCAAACAAGTTTGGATATGCTACCTTTTTAATTTTAAGTAACACAAATAATAATTTTGAAAGTAACTTGTACTTTACTATCAAATAAGAAACTATACCCCAACATTGACATTTACAAAATTATTAATTTTAAAACTCGCTGGCTTGCTTATAAAATTTGAGCTTATGCTCTTATATATAAATTAGTGACAGGGTTACCTTGATGATTTTCCACAAGTTGGTCGACTCCACTCTCACCAAGAAAGAGAGGCTACCAACGAAAAAAGATAAACAAATACCATCAAGTTCACTACATTGATTATGCGGTTCTTAAGAAAAATATGCAAGGACTTGCAACGAACACTGCAACTTCTCGCAATCCCTCTTATGTGTCATTTCTTCTTACAGTATAAGTATACCCTATTGCTGAAATCTACCATTGACTTGTCCCTCCGTCGATCACCATAAATCGCAAGAGCTTCCTCATCTCTAGAATCAGCTCCAACTAGATACTTCGTCTTCTCCTTTGAGAACAAGGCATCGTACATGTCTTCAATGATGAGTGTCTCATGACTATACAGAATTGTGTCCCTAAACACTGAAAACAAATTAGGCAGTGAGCACAGCAAAATTAAGGTTAAGTCCTCCTCATCATATTTTACCTCTACGTTTCCAGATCATCGACGATCTCTTTAAACACAGTCAGATGATCTTCCAGTAATCGGCCTTCTGCCATGCGGTAAGAATAAAGTCTCTACTTCAGATACAATTTGTTGGTTAGGCTTTTGGTCCTGCACAATTGCTCCAATTTCAACCAAAATGCAACTACTGTCTTCTCCTTCAAGACGTCCCGAAGAATATTGTTAAATAGATGCAGATGAATCTATGAAAATACATTGTGATCCTTTTGTTGCTTCTCCTCTGATATCCAAGTTGTGGATATTAAATCCCAACAAAGTATCTTCCAAATCCATTTGCTCCAATATAACTCTCATCTTCACTTGCCACAGAAAAAATCTTGTAATGCAATTCAACAGCGGAATATCATATTTCATGGTAGCAATCGATAAAAAAAATTCTCGAACAAATCAAACATTGAGCTTTGTGGAACTGTTGAACTTTGGCTCTGATACCACTTGTTACGAATTCGAGGAAGCGATATGACGCGATATGAAGTATAGATCGCACAAACTAATAAACAAGAATAATATTTAAAAGAAAATAAACAAGAAAATGAAATTGGTAGAGGAACCGAATATCTTATGCATAATAATCAATGGAGAGAAAATACAACTTCTGCATTTTTTGCCTTTTTTGAAACTGAACGAAGAGTCTACTATTTATAGGAGACATGTCCAAACCCTAGAATTAACCTAAAATATGGAAAACTAAGTTTAAAATTACATAAAATTGAAAAAGAAGGAAAAATCCGTGGCCTTGTTGCTCAAGTGAAGAAGCGAGCGACAACGCTGAGCAACAAACTCCCTGCTATAATTTTTCTCCTATAGCTCGAGTTATAAGGGGGCGTCCTTTCAGTGCCGTCAATCCATCTTTTTTTTCCTTGTTCAGCCCTATTTTGTCATTTTCAAGCTCAATACTCCAAACACGAAGCCCTAGACCCAATTTGGATCAGATTTGGGTCACAAAACCCCACAATATGGTCTACTGTTGTTTAGTGCATAACTTATTTTAATGTCACCAATGCATTATTCAAAAGCTCAGGAAATTTAGGTGAAGCTCCTCCTTGTCTATGGTTGAAAAACGTAGTGCTTGAGTGAAACAACATTGGGGGTGATCAAAAAGACGTATCGTTTGCAGTTCAGGATTTTTGTATATCTTATCCTGCAACAACCTTTTTGTAGCTACTGTTTCTCCACTTTCAAGATTCTTGTCCTACAAAGTTATTTATACACACAATTTTAACCAAAGCCGTTTCTGTGATAGTTTATACATAAAAAGAAATGAGTATCTAACTCAAACATGTTAATCATAAGAAAGCATCATATGTCCTTTTATGTCTTGTTTTTTTCCAACTTAACCAACATTGAATGACCAGGTGTAATGTTTCACAATATATTCAAGACATAAACAATCACCTGAAACACAATCCCAGAGGAATCCTGTCCAACAACACAATCTGCCATGTAACTTATTGTCTATCTTAAAAAGAAAGCAAAACATAAATAAGCGATATGAAATCCTTCTACCCTGACATAGCACCAAAAAATATAAAAATGTACCACAAGATTTTTTTAAGATCACTCTCATCACTCAATTCCGACATCTGCTGCTTCCTCCATTTCTCATGAATGAAATTCTCCTCATCTGTCACTCCACTAAAACCCAAAGGCATGGAAGTGAAAACCAACCCGAACCCACGATTTCCATACAATCCATTCCCATTCAAATTCATGGAATTTCCCAACAACTCCTTGAAAATTCATCATTAATTTCATTATTCATTCATCACAATTTACAATTCACCATACTTAATGAGTAACCAATCAATCTGTAAAATATACTAAAAGCTAAAAGAAGAGAAGAAAAGGCTCCTCATCTGCCACTCCACTAAAACCCAAAGGCATGGGAGTGAAAACCCGAACCCACAATTTCCATACAATCCATTCCCATTCAAATTCATGGAATTTTTCAACAACTCCTTGAAAATTCATCATTAATTTCATTATTCATTCATCACAATTCACAATTCGCCATACTTAATGAGTAACCAATCAATCTGTAAAATATACTAAAAGCTAAAAGAAGAGGAGAAAGGGCTCACAGGGTACAGGCACTAGCATCATTTAGGGCGGAGGTAGTGGTGGAGAGACAGACGACAATGAAGCGGAAGCCTGAATGTGGTTCACGTTGGCTGGAGTTGAAGAAAGCCAAACGAAATTTAGGGAAAAAACGAGAGAAAAGGGAGGGAGAGAAATGGCGAACGAGTAAGCAGTCGAACCTTGTCCCTGGCAGCGAACTCCGACAAGCAAATTGCGCAATCAGATAAATTTCCGACCTGCCGTCGTTGGCGGCGTAGGCTAGTTTCTCCTATATAATGATCTACTAAGTACAATAAAGCCAAAAATAACGTTCACCATCATTGATTTGCCTTATTGATCAATGTCCGAGCAACAGTATTAAAGTGTGGTTCCCAGAAAAATAATCAAATGAGATTCAATATAAACTCTGAAACCGCAAGGATATTGAGAAGAAAATGTAAATAATTACTTAATTCACGTAATCGAACAGTATACAAATTGCCGTAAGATTGTCCAACCAAAGGAAATGGCAAATCTAAGGTTTTCCATAACCAGAAAAAAAAAAATAATAATAAAAAAAAACCTCAAAATTTTCACCTAACGTAACAGACAAAATGTGTGAAAATCTGACTTCGAAATACTAGGCCAAATATTAAACTAAAACCCTAGATAATTTTTTTCCCCTCAACATTAGAGCTAGCGCATGCAACATGTGCATATATGCATTACTAATAGGAGATGTATACAAAAGAGATAATTAGGATTATGGTAATTAGTACAGCAAGTAGCAAAATAGAAACGCTTTCAACCATATAACACAACCATAAATTATTCAAAACTTCAAATTTTTTTTTTTACAGAAAACGAAAAGGAGTTTTACCTCTTTCTAAAATTCGGAAAACACCACTGAATCCAAGCTCCAACTCTTAATTCAAACCCAATAAAAAACTCCAATTTTTCCCATCTCATAAACCCTTTGCAGCTGAAAAAATTACAAAAATCGAGGGGAAAAATCAGAATTTTCTCTCTTTTTCGCTTTACGAGAGAGCCGTTTTGACGTTTCTTCTCCCAACACTAATTTTTTACTAATCTAGGTGGGTCAGTGGGCCATATAATAGCCCCATATCTTACCAACTAATTTTTCGAGAACTCGATTTTACAAATAGATGCTGAAGAAAATGATTGCTCGAAGCATAGTAAATGAGGACAGATTACTGTAACGTATTAGTCAAGTAGGGTATAAGGGTCTATGCAAAGAAGTTCTGATCTTTCATAGAAAATCTAAAAGAAAAACAAGTCAAAAAACTAAGCGAGTAAAGATGTTCAACACCACTAGTTATCAAAAGGTCATAATTGGAGTCAAGACAAAATCATATTCCACATCCCCATTTTCCAACGGGATGGGATAGGCGAGAATATTTTGTCATCTTTATGTCATATATGCACGTTGGGAAGTAGGGACGGGCTAAAATATTTTGCAAACCCTATGTCATGTATGCATTGCAAGATTATGCAATCAAAATCAATACATCTATCCAATATATTTTTATAAATCCGTTAATAATCACTTAACTTGGATGGAAAGAATAAAAATAAAATAAAATAAAAAAATAATGAAATTTATTTCTTCATCTTGACCACATCAATAAGACTAGTAAAATAATTAGACAATATTAAAAATTCAGAAAGAAAATAAATTAAAATCTTTATTCTTTTTCGCGCACAAATTTTTTTAGTTCCACTGATAGACCTACAAAGTAGTAGTGTCACAATCGAAAGTGAGTCTCATTTGACGCTATTTTTGTCAACTTGCCTGGACTTGGATATTTTTCGTGAATTGGGCCCCAAATCTGGTTCAATAAAAAGCCCAGTACCTTATTTTAAGAATCAGAAATTAGGGCACATTATTTGTTTCCCTTCACTTCCAGGTTCTGATTCAGAGGTACGTGTTTTGTCCTCCATTTTTCTGGTGAATTCATTTATTTTTGGCTTTATATGTTAACGGAAAAATTGAAAATATTTTTCGTGCAGTATTATGTTCTTTACTCTGTGTTTCTGTATTTTATTTTTCTTGTGTGAATGAATCGAATGCCGTAAATTAGACATGAAAATGGATTTCAAACTGCCCCTGAAGCTAAATATGTTGCCCTTAATTTAAAGTTACATGGTTCAATACTAAATTCATTCTTACATGAAGGGGCACGTTGCTTTTCGTTTCTTGATAAGAAAGGCACTCTGCTAACAGATAAGTGATGCCAGAGGCTTTCTTTCTTTTTCTGTTTTTTATGCCATGAAGTTTTTGGGGAGTATGCATAAACTTGCTAATTATTTGTATTTTATTGGTTATGATATTTGTCGTTGCTAATTTAGCAAGTTATGACTTGGGTGTTATGGTTGTCGATGCAAAATTAGTTGTGCTTAGTTCATATTGTAATTGTAATGGTGATATCATCTCACTGAAGTGCATAATTTGGTTGTTTACTATTCTGCTAAACCTTTTACCCAAAATTGTTGTGGTATGGTTGGTTGTCCATCTTTATATAGATTTACAATATATAGAATTTTTTTTGATATATCTTTCAATTCATAGATTGCCGACAACAACAATTATTGAATTGGGTTTTAGATAATCTAAAAAATTATAGTGTTTAACAGAAGTTAAGATTGTGTCAACATATCATTCTATGATTGAAATACAAGATAGACTTGATTTTGTATTGTTAGCAAGTAAAAAATAAAATAAAATAAAATTGGACACTCCGCATTGTGCGGAGTAGTATGCGGAGTAATGCTCCGCATTGTGCGGAGCATTAACAGGGTGCCGAGCAAGTGCTCCGCTGTTCCGCACAATCCAGAGCAACTACTTCACATCGTGCGGAGCCTTAACAGGGTGCCGAGCAAGTGCTCCCCTATTTCGCACAATCCGGAGCATTGCTCCTCACTGTGCGGATACTTGCTTTGCAATGTGCGAAGGAAGTTCTTTTTTTCTTTTTTTTAATTAAAATTTTTTGCTTCATTCCATACGTACATAAACTCAAAATTTCTTCCATGTGCTCCTTTGTTTTATTTCCTTTTTTTTTGGCCAAAAATTCTACTTATTTACAATTTACACAAACTATAATACAATTTCATTTATTAATAATTTAATTCAAAAATATTAGAAAATATTTAATTCCATACATACATAAAAATCAAAATTTCTTTCGAGGGAATTGCCCCCTCGACCCCCGCGACCTAACCGGGCAGGTCGATTCCCGTAGTAGGCGTAGCCCCCAATCCCCCACGAGGGACTGCCCCTTCGATCCCGCGACCTGACCAGCAAGAGGGACACCCCCCCCCGGCAATTTGACTTACATCGTTATGAAATTTAAAATTCATTATTATGATAGATATATACTTACTCAAGTTTTATAATTATATAGCTTTTCATTAAATTTTTATACGCTAACATTACCGTAAAAATACCACAGCTCGTGCATTGCACGGGCATACAATTTGTTAAAAGAAAAGGTTAAATATTCCACTGATATATTATTATTGTTGTTGTTATTGTTATTAGTACCGCTGCTACTTATAATTGATTGAGATCCATCTGAAAAATAGATTAGAATGAAAAAAAAAAAATTATCCTAAAGCCGAATTAAAAGTGATGCATATCCATTTATAACCTAGCGTCATATTCATAGAGCAAAGGTGAACAAGCGGCTAAGGTTTTCTTCCACGGAATTAGCTAAAAACGGGGGGAGAGGCAAAAGGGGACATATTCATCACCCCATTGGCGCCAATTCATCTTGTGTAGCAGTGATTTCTACTCAACTTCTTCATTAACAAAGTTGGAAGGTAGTATCGGATTTTTGTTAGTGTAAGACGGGCTTTTTATGTTGAAATCGCACTCATCTGATTGCATGAATGATTTAATATCAACTCAACCCCTTATGATTTATTTATTTATTCAAAATTGTTTTTTCTTGATGGTAATCTTCCTCCAGCAGCAGCGATTATTTCGACAACCTTTGTGTTGAATTTTTGATGTGGTTGTTTATCGTGTCCTCCTTGCTTTAAAGAACTGATCGCCCCTCAAGCGTAATAAGTGAAACTGCCTCCACTAGACCCCAGGTGGCTCCGCCCCTGACTGCCTCTACGAACCGCCAAATATAGGCGTGCCTCCTGTTTAGACAGGGCGGCGGTGACCACAAATTGCCAAGGCTGACCACAAACAGGGGCTTTACTGAGTCACTGAAAGAGTAAAATGCTAGAAAAATAATTATTAGAACTGGTCGATTTTATTTATCGTGTAAATATATTGCGTTTTTTAGGTTATTTCTTGAATGAGGAAGAAAACAGATGAAAACCTTTTTTCACTGTCTGATACAAAGTCTGTTTTAGTTGTATATTTTCCCATAAAGTTCTTGGGCTTTGTTGGACTGGTATTTCATAGAATGTCATAAAAAATAGGAAGAATTTGATATTTGAAATCTGGAACTAGTATAGAAAATTTTATGTCTCTGAAAAATTGGTTTCAGTTAAACTTGATTTGAGTAAAGAAGCTAAAGTCATTCATTACATAGAAATTATTTCGCAAATTTATTCTCAGTTTTTGTGATTTCTGTATTTTACATTTTTTATGGTGTGAGCTTTTACAATATATTGGTATGCTCAAAATCTATCAGGTTCATATCAGTTGAAATGACTGAGGAAGAAGTGGTTGAAAGAACAAGTTCCAGAGGTGAAGAAGATCCAAGCTCTAATGAAGTAATAAAGAAGGAAGAGCGGAAGGATAAAAGGAAGAAGCGGTTACTGAAGGAAACCGAAAAGGCGAACAAGCGTGGTGTTTGCTATTTAAGTCGGGTACCTCCTCACATGGATCCTTTGAAGCTACGTCAGATTCTTTCCCAGTATGGTGAAATTCAAAGAATTTATCTCACCCCTGAAGGTCAATTACCATAACATTGTCAATGATATTTGTTGATGTTGCTTAGCATAGAAGAGATTTTTAGGACTCTGACTGATTTAGTTGACTTAGTATTGTTATGGCATTAGATGGAATGCTGTCGAGCTTGGTAATAGTTTACCAATTGGAATTTTTCTAATGTTCTAATTTACATTATCCTGCTGCCTACGTCCAATTTTTTAATGCAGATCCTGCTGCACAAGTTCATCGTAAAAAGGCTGGTGGATTTCGTGGCCAAGAATTCTCAGAAGGGTATGTTTATATGCCCCAAATTATTTTTATAATTTTTTTATGTAAAACAAATGGATTTTCGTGGATGAATGCATGACTTTCTTTTAGTCTTTATGAGATTGGGTTGCAAGTATCTTACAAAAATTATGAATAAGAAATGTGGGACAATGTATTATAGGTAACACGTGTCCTCGTATCACTGACATGCTTTTGATGACTTTTTTTATCACTTCTAGAAGTTGACACTACATTAGTTTTTGGTTCGCTTTCAAATTTAATGTTTCGTGTTTTGCATTTATGATCGATGATTAACTTTGATTGCCTCCATGCAGGTGGGTTGAGTTCACCAAGAAGGGTGTTGCCAAGAGGGTTGCTGAGATGTTAAATGGGGAACAAATAGGTATGTTAAATGGAGTTTTTTTTCCTGAACATTTTTCATCTGCTTACTGGCATGTGTTTTGTATTCTGTACTCTCATTGTTATGTCTTTTGGGGAATTTAGTATTCATTCAGACCTGAATGCACACTAATCGAAATCAGATTTGAAGTAACCTATGACACGTTATCTGTTTGGTTTGTATTAAAATCCAAATAAAATCTCAAGTCAGTCAACAATTAATTTTAACCGCACATTTTTATGGACCCACAACTTTTCAATTACACATTTCAACAACTTTTATCAAAATTTATGAAAAATCTGATTTTAATCTCTACCAAACATGGGCTATACATGTACAATTATAGTTGAGGTTGTGAAGCATAAGGATATTTCACATGGAAAAAGCACAAGTCATATTTTGCTAATTGGAACATTACTTTAAGGCTCCTTAAGCGTTGTGATTTCATTTAGGAGACTAATTTAGTAATGTCATTTGTCTCAAACACTATGTTCCTGTTTGGTTTAGCTAAAAATTAGGTTTATAGTAGATTTTGAAAGAAGTTGATGAAAAGTGTGGTTGAAGAGTTGATAAAAGTAATCTCGAGGGGTTGTTCAATTGGTCAGATCTTGGGTTTGCTTCTCAATGGTTACCAGCTTGAGCCCCTTAAGGGCCAAGTGAGTAACCGGCCATAAACTTCAAGGTTTCTTGAGATTAGTTGAGATGCGCACAAGATGACCTGGACATTCATGGTTATCAATAAAAAAATTGATAAAAGTAGTGGGTCTCATGAAATGTGCAATTGAAAATGAGTTTTAGAAAATTGGTGCCAAACAAGTGTTATATGGTTCTGATTGATTTTAGAAAATTTAGTCCAAGATTTCAGATTTTAGCAAGAATATTTTGTAATGTAGTTTTTACTTTCATATTTGGTTTCAGGTGGCAAGAAACGGTCAAGATTCCATTATGATATTTGGAATATCAAATACTTGAGTAAATTCAAGTGGGATGATCTTACTGAAGAAATAGGTGTAGAACTCTTTTTAAGCCCCCGTTTGATTCCCATTAAAAATCTCATTATCATTCTTCTACTCATTTTCAACCACACATTCTTCAATAAAATAATATTTTACATCACATCAATAACTTTTCCTTCTTTTTCAACCACACATTCTCCATCAATCTACTATTCCAAA
>CAIGRL010240151.1:0-12179 GCA_903798325.1 Fraxinus xanthoxyloides
CATACATCATTGAAAGTCTTTCAATTTATATTACTCCTCTATAACAATCGATGCATTGAAAATGCTCCTAATGAATAGCAAAATATACCGACCATATGTTTCCAAACCCGACTATTAGTTGTTAAAATTTTAAATTTGAATCGAATTTAAATAAAATTAATAAGTAAATAGGAAAACATAGAAAAAGGGATAATTTTAATCCCCATCCCGCCTCTCAGAAATCACCAGCGAATGGGTTGATTGTCATCCCTAGGGCTCAATCGATTAGCAATGGTCTAAGATATTTGTGATCTCATCAATATTTACTTTTAAAACAATATGACTAAAACTACTACTTTAGTAGTAGAGAAAGTCATTATCCATAAACTTAGCCATCGGTACGTTAAAAAATCTGTAAAATTCTAAATCAAAATCAACAATTAAATCAACAATTAATTTTAACCATATTTGAGGTCCACAACTTTTCGACCATCAATTCCATTATCATTTATCAAAATCTACTAAAAATCTGATTTTATATGAGGACTTGATCCCAAATTAACTAACATCATACACAAAACTGTCCTGGATTGCTCTATTAATAACAACTCAAATCCATGTGTACTGTAATAAACATGACAAGTAATACAAACAATTCTGTGTCAACTTAATTTCACAGCACGACTTTAGACAGATACTCAAATTTTGATTAATGATATGCATATTTAAATGTTTCCCTTCAAGGCCACTGGAAGCTTACGATACAAGTAATCTCTCACCAAAATCTTCAGGGTCTGATGCCTCGGCTTTTTCTAATTCTACGGGTGGATGTTGTATAAGGTGACATTCTTGCAAGTCTACTGGGACTGGGATGGTCTTCATCATCACTCATGTCATCTGATCTCCACCGCGGTCCACCATTAGGATTTATGTTCCCAAAAGGAACGTCCTTCGGTTCATGACTGAGAAATACAGAATGAAAATGCAAGCGAAAAACAGCATAAGGAGCAGCTAAGTTTTCCACCAGTGAGTAACACAAGCAGTTAAGAAAGAAAAGTAACTGGGGGTGTTATGAAGGATAACATTACCTCCAAGGTGCGTCCACTAAATTATTCAGGGGTGGTATCCAAGGTCTATCAGCCGCGTCTGGCAGCAAATGCTTATCGGAAATATTTTGTTCTGAATCTTGAGCAAATTCTGAGAATATGTTATGGTTGCTACCAAGCGATGTGACAGGATTAGCAGTAGCCCTGGTTAAAAATGAACTCGAAATTTGCAATTGGTCAATCGAACCATTTTGTGATCTCTCTGGATAAATTTTATTCCTTTGATTATTTTGGAAAATGCTATTTCGAGTAACACTTGATGAACTTCTGTTGAACTCTCTAAGTGAGGAGTTAGTTCGAGGATTTAGAGGATTTGCAGAAATTGAAATGTCATCAGAGTTGGGAAGAACTCCAAAAACACTTCCAGTGTTGAGTTCTTTATTTGCCTTGTTGAAAAAATTTGTCGAGGCAGTAGAGGAGCTAAAATTTTCAATGCCAAAACTAGAAATATTAAGAGGTTCACCAATTCTTGGAGTTTGAAGAACTGGAAGTTTCAAGGGAGGACTAGCAATGTCTGTGATCTTAGCAAGGGGTGAATCAATGGTGGAAGGAATTAACAAACTACCCAAGATTGGTCCTTGTACTTGAGGGAGATCAGATTTTGGTGGAATATTGGCTTCATTACAATTAGAAACATCAACTTCAGGAATATTTCCAGTCTTCAATTCTTGTTGTAAGATATCTGGCAACAACTCTATGCCTCTCCCCTGCAGAAGAACACAAGTTTAAGAAACTTGTTCTATTTACATCAAATTCTCAGTCAGAATCAGTTAACTATTAAATCAAAGCACACTCGAATGGCACCACAGAAATCTTCATCCCAAGACACGACACCCAACATCATAAATATGAAATATAATAAAGAAAAAGGAAATAGACATGGTTAGCATCCTCCATAGTATGATCTTACTGTGTCCCTGATACACACTTCCCCATTTTATAATAGTTTGGTTCAAATACATGGTTCCCTCTTTGGGAACAAATGATCCCATGTTATAAAAGAACAATCAAAGTAACCATAGAACTGATAAAGCTCGACTTACAAGGAAAAATAGTTATAAAAAATGAGGAACAAGAAAAGACCGGGTTTGACTAAAATGCCTTGATCTATCAACAAAGCATAACAGAAGTCAAATTACATCTCCATGTATAACTTATGGGCCTTAGAAATTACAGGAACTATTAGATGTCATATAAAAAATGCTGTGTAAGAAAGAAAATCAATCAAGCCAGCAAAAGAAGATATCCAGAGGGTAAACGGTTGATATGGTGTCCTGAAGTAGCAAAAATACAGAAAGCATGTACATGATGTTTGATAAGGGTTTCTATTCAAGTGGAGATAACAGATTTGATGATTGATCATGTATCTGCATCTTTCAAGCAACTTTTGCACCTATTATGTCAAGACTCAAAACTCAATTGGTATCTGCATTTTTTCAAGCAACTTTTGCACCTATTAGGTCAAGACTCAACTCAATTATTTCCATTATTTATGTCTCATTAACTTATTCCGTTATTCTTCATTTGTTAATTCATAACACACAAGAATGGATAGCTGAAGAGTAACCTGAAAAATGCAAGACCACTTACAACTAATTCCGTTCTCCAATGACTTTTTGACCTTATTTTAAACGAGTCTTCTTCACTGATTGAATTTTTTGAAATGAAATCTTCCTCTGCCTTCTGAAGTGTACAATCCACATGGAACGCCTCAATGTACCTGTGACGCTGAAATGGTAAAGAAACACAATCTAAGTGATTGTCCATCAGCCCAAAAGAATTTGTGGGGGAACAGATAAAGAATAAGTTAATTGAGATCTTACCCACATTATTTGGCCAATAGGCACAGAATAAATTGTAAATTATAACTTCGAACAAGAACTTTGAAAATCTGAAGTTTAGGCTAAGTAGAACTAAGATGAAACACGTTGAGCATCGTAGTAGTAATAAGGATGAGGGCAAAGCTACTTTAGATTTTAGAGGATCATGTTCTCCCCACGAGTTAGGTATTTAGATTCAATTATTAACAAACTGGTTTTCGAAAAGATGGATATCATAGTATCAGGGCGAGTCAGATGAAACCGAGTACCAAATGGATTCTATTTGTCAGAAATACCTATAAAGTTGAAAGGCAAGTTCTATACAACATACATTAGACCAATATACTTTATGGTATTGGGCGCTAAGTTATTAAAGGACAATATTTTCTATAAGACAGTAGGAAAGAAAATGTTAAATAGATGAATGCCCATATTCTATAATGGACAAAATAAGAAATGAGAATATACATCAACAAGAAGAGATAGCACGAGTTTAGGATAAATTAAGGCAATGGCAATTTAGGTTAGAGAGGGCTTGAATTCATGTGCCTTCCATAGTTTCACTTTTAGAGATATTTGCAAAAGATAAGTCTGGAAGAAATCAAGCCGACTTGAAGTAAGTATTACTTTCCAAAATCTTACCCCAATACCATATAATCTGATACCACACACACCTAACAAAGAAAGATCAATATGCCAATTGTGCTGTGCACATCTTAATATCAAATACCAACTTGGCAAACTAAGCAACCAGCAGCACACGATACCAAAATTTTCCAAATAATTCTTAAAGTGGCTTGGCAACAATTTCAGCTTCTAAACTAAGCAAAGCCATTAAAATATGCATGAGCAATCGTAGATCAGGTAGGTGCACACCGACAACCAGCTAAACAAATTGCTAACATGATTATAGGTTTCATCAAAATAAACAGAGGGAAAATCTCAGAAAAAAAGAAGACCATTTTATAAGCAAAACAAAAGCCAGGTTGTATCCATTCACTTCAACATGATAACTAAATTAACAAATCATGTTAAGCCGCAAAGGAAAAGATTCACAAGTCAAAAAATTAACTCCAAGAGTTAGCACGTATCTAAACTATATAGGACATAAAATATATACAGCAGATCTCTACCTAAATACAAATGCAGGAGTACCTGTAAATAGAAAACCACGAGAAGACCTCCGACAGCCTTCAACGGATTATCCATAGCAAAATCCAATAGGCATTTATGAAGATGTTTCTCCTCATCACGACTCCAAGGTAATTCAATCATTTGATCAACCAAGTTTCTCCAAATGCAAAGACAACAAATTTCAGTCACCAATGCCTCCACCCAGAGTACCCAATTCGAGCAGTCATATTTTACTTTATCTGAAGCATCCCTCAGTTTCTTATCCTTGACCTTTGTGCATACCATTCTCTGATACACAAATGCTTCAGTCAGAAGCCCACATTCCACCCTGACTCGAACTGCAGTAACAGCCTCCTCAAGTGAAACTAATGAAGCTCCACCATCTTGTCCTGACCACCTCAAAACCATGAGAGCTGCATCAGGTTGCTGTCTCTCTAAGAGAGCCTGTGCAACCTTGGGATGAATTGTTGGGCCTGCAATTTCAGGAAGAAGGCGAGAGGCTTCCTAGCAATACAAATGATGAATTATCAATACACAATTAATACACCCAAAGCGTCAATATGATAGTTCTGAAAAATATAAATTTGGGATGATATCTATAGTGTGATCTTGTTCTTAGCACTAAGACCTTACAAGCAGTAAGCATTAATAACTAAAAGAAGCAAAAGATTAGATGATCTAAAATAAAATTCACCTCATAAAATGCATAAAGAAGGTAATGTACTAGACGAAGAAAATGCTCAAATTACTCTGGAAAGAAAGCTAGATACTTAAATAAACCTAGTTGGAGAAAGGGCCAAGGAGTTTAATAGCTCATGTCCAAACTGATATCTAAATTTACCAGCCACCTTGCCTACTGTACTACACATCTTCCAGGACCAAACCATGGAAACTCCACGTTTTTCTTTTATTGAATGCACCTATGGGAAGACTTTTGTTCCTTATTAACAGAATTGGAAACCACAGAATTTGACACGTGGGATAGGAAAATAAGTTGTCGAAAAACCAACATTACTTTCACAATTAGATTTTCAAGCTACCTTTAAAACTTAAAAATAGAAGTTTTTGCAGTTTTTTTCAGCCTTCCAGCAAAAAGAAATTGTATTAGCACATTACATGATTGGATGTATACATCTTGGTTTTTCCTTTCTTTCTTACATGTTGGTTTTGTATGCGGCATCATGCTAACTTCACTTTCAATTCCATCCAACATATTCCAATTTGCCAAATATCTACCCAATGTATTCCAAATTCTATGTGAAGCTAAATTGAGACATAACAGGAAATGAAAACCAACATATGTGTCAACCGGACGAGTATTCAATTCAAGTTGCTGAATGAACTGCAACATAATAGCAATATATCTGGAAATGCAATGGAAACCAAATTATTCAAACGAGCAGCATATTGTATATACATTAGGTGAAAACCAAAGCAGTGAAAAAAATTAAAGATTATTTCGCAATTCTGTTAGAAAAGAAATATAGTGAATCAGCAGGTCATTACACAACATGACAACATTATCTGAATATTCTGCAAATATTAAATCAAAACCATCACCAGCTTTGCCGAAGCAATGATAATTTTGAAGTTATATATGGTTATATTGCTATAGAATAATTAAGTTCGCATTCCATTCAAACCAAAAACGATTATTTACGAATTCAAATTCCAAAGTCCTAATGCGTGAGGCCAAAAGATAGTGTAATTAACAACACTGCATTCTAACTCAAAACGACTTAAGATAATAGTTTCTCAGTATGTTCTCATTTTAAAAAGTTCACCTGCAGAGCTTCATCAGTGTGGTCATCCAGAAGATAAAAGGTAAAAGATTCCAGCAAGCAGTGCCTGGTTATACTGAAAGTGGCAGCAAAGTCATCAACAACGTATCTCCATTCCTCATCAGGCACTGTCCACTGCCTATCAAATAGGTAATACAAGAACTATGCCAAAAGTTAAGGAATTTCAAATATGGAAAACTCTCTGAGCAACACCATCTACCACCCCATGAGAAAGGACACTATTGCTAATTCCCATCTTAAGCGTATGAATGATTAAAATTAAACCAAATACCACATGAAAGGATACTATAGCTTGCTTTGCAACCACCAAATCAGAATTTCCTTGTAAGAACAGCGAGTCAGCAGCAGCTCGAAGATTTTCGAAAGGATAGCACCCTCCCTTTCCAAGTAACTTCAACTGGGAAAGTAAAGAGCCTCCATCTCTCTGCAAAGATGCAATTGATAACTCTTCTATATCATTATCCATATTTCCTCCATCTGTCTCAAGATTTGAAAGTGCTTCCTCAATGAAGAGGGTAGAACTATTTTGTCTGCTGGACTCTGTCTTCAAATAAAAATCAGGCCATGAACGCTTACTAGCAGCTGATTTCCTATCTTGAACAAGTGAACACCACGATGCAAAATTGGAATGCTGAGATCTTACATTCTCCAAAAATTGATGTCTTGTACACCAAATTATAATCTCCAAGTGCTGTAATGAGGAAACAGTGAAAATTATGGGTTTTCCATGTTGTTCAAAAACATTTATCAGGTAATGGCCCAAGTTGGAAACTTCAATTTTAAAAGTTCAGGACCTATAACCATATTACGTGAAAGGTTAGGGAGCTGAACCTAATTTAACATTATTGAGTGTTCCTGAGTACGTTTCACCATGTAGCCAAACACGTCATTAAGAGAATTAATTATTGTTACTCATTAATCTTAGCCCCTGTTTCGTATCGATTAAAATCTAGATTTTAATCTAAGTCAAAGTCAACAATTCATTTCCACCACACATTTTATGGATCCCACAACTTTTCAACAACATATTTCATCAACTTCTATCAAAATCTACTAAAAATCTGATTTTAATCCCCACCAAGCAGGGCTTTAGTTGCATCCATTCATGCAAACAGTAGCCTTCTCTTCTCCATCATCACTCTAATCTTCACACTTTCTCTATCTACTGTTTCTACCTTCTCACATAGAGTGAAGGTGTAATGTGAGAACACAGTCCCCACAACAAACCCAATTCATATCACACATAGCTCTACATTCATTCCTCTCTTTACCTGTACACGAGAAAAAAAAATGCCTACGTTCTTATCCTGCGCCCTCCGCCCATTATCCTCCACCATCACCCACGACCGTCGTATTCTCCGCCAACCCTGTCAACCGCAAGATTTCATACCCCCAATCTCCTGTCCCCTTGATTCCCACCACCACTAAACACCCTTTTTTTACTAAAAAAAGGAAAAAAGGGAAAAAATTTACTATCGGGCGAGCCAACACAGGTAGCCGTCGGTGCTTACTGAGTGCTGGCTCCGCCGATGCACACGGAAATAACTATATGATCAATAAAATGTCGAAGAGACCTTGAGCGAGATACTTTGTGAAGAAAACTTTTAGATTCTCATTGCATTACCTGATTCCTTCATAAAATAATCATTGAATATTGAACCAAGAATTTAATGAGATTTCTCTAATCAAGTTGAGCATAAATAAAAAACTTGGAACAAGCAATTTAACCTGCTTTGTCTTTAGTGTACTCTCTTGAAGATGATGCAAATCATGAAGCTTAGCTGAAACAGAACCTTTAAAGGATGATTCCAAAACCTCGAGAACCACAGATATACCAGCTAGCTTCACAGATATTTTCAGAAGCAAATTTAAACTCTCTTTCATCTCTAGCGATGTAAGGTTATCTATTAAGGATGTCAAGGTGTGCAGAATCGATCCATTTTCTACCTGACAAATATTAAATTTAAAAACAGATTATTAAGATTTAAACCTTAGGATACATATTGCTTGAAGCTGTGTCAGAATGTTTCTGAATGCCCTTTTGCACCAATCTTTAACAACCTTCTCATCAAGCAAGAAGGCAATAACTGGATCACTAGAGACAGCAGTTTCATCCATGCAAACATCCGTAACATCTGTGCCCTCTATTTAAGGAAAAATAACTAAGGATGTAATTAAATAAGCAAATCAATCTCATAGCAGGAGAAACATTCAAATCTATTTTATAGGGTATTCTGCAATAAAAATTAAGGCAATGCTTCTACCAGCCCAAAATAAGCAAGAGAATGTTTATGGATACAGTGGCAGATTAGAGAAACCAAATTATTCTCCAACGAGACATCAAATAGAGAATAAAGCCGTTGAACATCTGCAATCAATTGATCCTCCCTAAAATCTTTATCTTGCAACCTGTCATCACACCTTTTGGAGATAAGACGAGCATCTATACACTCATAGTAAAGGCGAAGCTGGAGTCTACTTCCATCCTTTGGCAAGGGACTTCTACATATTGGACAAATGTCGCATCGCTGACTACATTCCTCGCATAAGGAGGCATGGCCGCAAGATATCAAAACACTTTGTACGCAGCGTCCACAACTTCTCAGATCCCTAGTTGCCCGACATCGCTCCACTTTAGCTTCATTGCACAACTCAATTGGATCAATTGATGCCAAATGTTCCAATGCTGCCTGCAAGTATAGGGGATATAAGCTCCACAGCTTCTTAAGCCCCCGTTTGGCCCCCCATTATTTAAGATTATAATTTTTGGAATACTTTTTTTTTTTAGAGATTGAGAAGTTGAAAAAGATGGAAAAGTTTTCAATTTACGTGTAATATTATTTTATTAGAGCATATGTGGTTGAAAAGAAGATAGAAAAAAATGTGTCAAAATTTTAATGAAGGCCGAACGGGAGCTAAATCATTAAATAGCCTCAGCCTCAAGTATCAACCGAAATATTTCATAAGCTGAAAATTATGCCGCTTAACAGTATACTACTATCATTCCAATTTTCGTTTTTCCAAAAACAAAGGCCAAAAAGTTTTTAAACTACATTTTAATTGTAATGAAAAATCGAGTTACACCTATAATATGCATATAAGAAGCACGCAACCAAACCAAACAGCAAAAAGGTCTCTCTAAAACCCTAACTCAGACACCCAGAACCCGTCTTACTGTGCAATTAAATTACAGAAGACCCCTTTTGAATTTTGAGTTTGAGTTTCAGTAGAAATCAGATTGACGCTGAACAGCCAGAACCTAATGTAACAGCAAGGATTTTAATACATAATAACAAATATGTGCATACATACGAGTGTGAGAGAGAGATAGTGAGAGAGATAGAGTAAGAATGTACCTGTACTAGGGAATAAGAGTAATTGGGTGGACGAGGAAGAGGTGAGGTCTGAGAGCTGGAGCCGCCGCCGCCGGCTTCGTCAAATCTCCATCCCTCCATTTCTTTACAATCTCTATTATTGATTTATGTGAATAGAAAGACGGGAATTTAACTATTAATGAAAGTAAAGCAAAGGGTTACGCAATTTGAGATTGTACTGGCCGAGTTCACCATGCAATTGAAAATTGATGCCTCTGGTGTGCGTGTGAGAGAGGGAAGGTGGGAGAGATCAGAGTAGGGTATTTGAACAATTTCGAGAGTTGTTTGAAGGGGCCATAAAATTAATTTTAATAAAGATCACAAAAGTTACGTTTTAATCTCAATGGCACCCCTAGAGTTTTTTTTTTAATTATTATTATTTTTTTTTTACCAGGTGTCTACTTTCGACGACTAATCCTGTGATCTATGCATTGATCCCTCGAGACGAAAATCAAGTAGACCGCGGGATGTGCCCCAAACTGACTAGAGTCCAAGAGTCCATCACCGATCTGTCAAAGTGTCGAGTGAGTCAACACATGTTGCACATTACCTTTCAGAATAAATCCTGCATTTCAGGAGATAATTTGCCTTTCAAGAGCCCCACGAATCTAACCTGCGACCTCTAAACTGCCAGCAAATAAGAGTCCCATCCTTTGCCAATTGGAATGTGGCTCGGGGGCTATTTATTCTTCCTTTTATATCGATTCAACCTCGTCTTTGCCTACTTCAAAAGATACTTGTAGTACCAACTATCAACTAATATTTACACTACTAACTAGAGGGAAATTCAATTGAATGTATCTTTCTCGGTCAATTTTAAAATACACGCTTTTTCAAAAATAGACACAAATGGCCATTTTGAACCAACATATTCTTGAAAAAACTTTACATTCTAAAAGCATCTCCAAGAAATGAGTTAATAGTTTCAATAATCACCAAACTTATACTATGATCACGATTTACTCCCTCAACTTCAAAATGCTTCATAATGCTTACTGAACTTTGTCTGCTTGCACTCCATCCATCACCTTAAAAATTCATTACCTTATTCGATGACGTGACAAATTACAACTCAGTCAAACTATTATTTCATTACTCATCTAACTTACAATTGGTCACAATTTACTCATCAAACTTCAAAATACTTTCCAATAGTCACTCATCTTTAAGATGTTGCGTTCCATCCATCATCCGCCATATTTCATTCCCTTTGTTGCTGATGTTAGTAGGAAAATTCCACGTGATAAGTTACAATCGTTAAAAAAAATTATTTCTCAATTAAACTGTCAGCTAACCAAAATCCTTTACAATCGTTTACTATGCAGGAAATGTGATTTTGGTGAGTTAATAGTTTGATTAAGTTATAATTTTTTTTAACTATTGTAACTTATCATATGGAATTTTCCTGTGAACATTAGCAACGAAGGGAATGAAATGTGGAGTATGATGGATGGAGCTGAACATCTCAAAGATACTTTGACTATTGAGAAACATTTTGATATTTGATGAGTAAAATGTGACCAAGTACAAGTTGAATGAGTAATTAAACAATGATTTGGTTGAGTTGTAATTTTTTTAATGGCCTAACTCGTCATGTTAGATTTCCGTTAGTCATGTCAAAGACTAAGGTAACGAATTTTTTATGGTGATGGATGAAGTGCAAACGGACAAAGTTCATTAAGAACTGTAAATCACTTTGAAGTTTAGTGAGTAAATCGTGATCATGGTATGAATTGGGTGATTATTGAAACAGTAATCCCAAGAAACTATCTATTTTTAAAAGCTATATTTAGCAATTCAAAGAGTATCTATAAATTTAGATTTTAAAAAATTTAAGTATTCCAACTAACTCTTTTATTTTTAACATTTGATTTTACTACTCCCAAAAAATATTTATTATTCTTCCTATATTTTACTTTCTCTAACTTTCCTCTAGATTATTATATTATTTTTTCATTGAAAATTAAAATACGTTTAAAGTATTTAATTCAAAGTATTTTAATTTTAGAGAGTGTGTTTGATTTTTCAAATTTTTCATTTTAAATTGTTAATTTGAAAAGTTCCTTGAAGCTTAATTATAAGTATTGACTCTTTAAAATAGATTGAATTTTATGCTTAAAAAGTTTCTTAAAGATGCTCTACTTATAAAAGTTGGATCAAAATATCTTATCTCAAATTCCAAGTAATTCTCGTTGCAAATGTCCAGATTTTAAAAATCAAAATTTCCTCCTCTCTCATTTAATCTCAACACCTTAAAATCTAACAAAAAAAAGTATTCAACCTCCTTATTTCTTGCCTTTCCGGTCTCCTTCCTAATTCTTCCTCTGTAAAGTCTATTTATTGGGCGAAATCTCTATATTAATGTAATGATTTTGTTATTCTTTCATTGAATTTTTTTATTTTTTTTTATTTTATGAAAGAAAATGTGCGGGTAAGGGTTTATAAAAAATGTTTTTTCATAAAGAGTATCAAATTATAGTAAATCGATTTGACAAAAAAATATCTACAACATAAATGATGAAAAATTTCACAAAATTGTACACTTTTTGAAGATGCGTTATAATCAATATAAATAAAGGAAAAAATCTACAAACAAAGAGGTCCGAACAATTTTAGATCAAAAAGACAAAAATGTGAAAGACTATCGAATTACATTTCCAAATTACAAAGGGGAATGGGGCAAGGTGTAGAACTAAACTTTCTAATTTAAACACTCTAGACATGAACTATCTACAGAATGTTGTGCCCAAACAGAAGAAATCACTGGATAAACTTTCATGCTCATGATTTGAGCATGTACGACAGGCCGAATTGAATATTAATGAACATCACAATCAATATTTTACATGTCTTGTTTTCGTTATTATTAAGAAATATAGTGTTATTTTGTTTTATTATTTATTAAGGGTAGAATAGTCTTTTTAGTTTTCTTTGTTTTAGACTATATGTAGTCTCTTTATATTT
>CAIGRL010240208.1:0-12821 GCA_903798325.1 Fraxinus xanthoxyloides
TTTTATAAAAAAAAACAGAGAGACTTTCAAACGCAAAGTTTAGAAAATAAGTTTTGAATCAAATCTTATAATATTACTTTTGTCACCTATCATCATTTCAAGTGTTTTAAGTTTAATGTAATTGATACTTAAGACAAATAATTTCTTTAAAATATTTACGCTATTATGTAGCCAATTATACTATGACACGTGGATCGCACGTGCATCTAACTAGTTATGTAAAAATGTTTGCTGCAGTTTGAACAAAAATTTATGTCATGGTACAAATAATTTTATGTAACTCAATGTCTTGGTCAGATGGAATTGTTAACAATTTGATTTATACTTCATTTGGCAATAACATCAAGAAGTGGCATAGGAATAGGAGAATACGACTAATTAAGGTAGGCCTTAATCTATTATACATGTTTGACAATTCACTTTACGAGATCGAACAAAATAATTAACATTTTCCTTAACACGTCCTTCTTTTTTAATCCCATAAATTCTATTGAACCTCCAATAGTAACAAATGATGAGCCTTTTCAACATCAAAATGGGCTTCATAATAGTCAAATTGAATGTTTTTCTATCAATGGGGTCCTAGAAAGAAAGAAAGAAGAAAAGAAGGGAGGGAGGGAAAAATGGAAAAGGAACCAAAAAACTTCATCCTGCTCAGCTTCAATTCACTTGCGGCGCCCACGTACTGTCCCATCATCATTCACAACAAACAAAACCAACTAGAATAGTCACAACAATAATTACCAGTTACCATAGTCATTTAAAGTTTTTACTCACTTGGTCACTTCCTATCCATCCATTTCCTTGAGATGCAGCTCTGTACACATATATCTCAATCGCACCTAAAAATATCTATTTGTGAAGATCTCTTGATAAAATTCTAATTGAAAAACATTGCAAGAATCGAGGTCTACAGATTGACGCTATCTAAAAGAAACCACATTATCGATCATGAGCAAACTCCATGGGAAAAGCTTACCGAAAAGTGCATCTACTTCTCCTTTAAAAAAAAGGTTTTAAACAAAGAAGAAGTGGAAGTTTTGAAGGAAAGATATTCCAAGACTTCATTTTTGGATGTTCCGAGTTTTCACTAAAGGATTTTTCAATTCCTTGATTTTGTCGATATCAATCCCTCATTTATCAAAAATGTTAGATGTACACTCCCAAATGTACATTATCCTTGACATTTGATGTGTTGTTAAAAAAGAATTGACAAGAAAATTGTTAAAGTTTTTAAAATGTTCAACGACGTGTTGTTATGTGATAAAATGTAAAGAATGATGTAAACGATACGTACATATAGCATGATTGCTCATTTATTATGTCATTCTTCTTAGCAAATGAATAATTTTTGGAATATTAGCTAGAGACAAAAAAATATTGTAAAATAAGAATGTGAACCCTATACATCCAAGTTCGGCTAGAGCTCTCCAGCCACAAAAGCCACCAGTTCAAGACAAAATCTTGCGCTCAAGATAGTGAACGAAAACTGGATAGTTTTAAAATACGCCACGGGTGTTACCCCAATTCATTTAACAACTTCTTCTTCTTCTTCGCCTCACTTTCTCTTCTCTTAGAAATTCCACTAGTTTCCTTAACGAACTTTTGATTTCAATCCAACTGTTGATTATTGTTTATTTTCAAAACTTAGATAATTAAATGGCTTCTCTTCAGCTAATGAAATCCAGTCCATCAACACTTACAATTTCATCCCAATCGAGATACCAAAGAAATTTCAACTGTTTCTGCTCGGATTTCAGTTCTAGGCTTCGGTATTCAAGAATTGTGCTTCATAATAGCAGGTTAAGGGTCTTTTGTAAGCTTCAAGATAGTGAAATTCAAAACAATGGTAAGTAATAGTGTTTGAAATATTTGTCTATACTCTATGCACGTGCCTGTATAAATTTGAACATTAGGACCCGATATGAAGTAAAATTGATTTCTTGGTAGACAGGAATTGTATGTAGTTGCTACGATAATTGCAAATTTTGGGAAATTGTACAGTTGATTTTGCATTGAGGCTATGGTATATATGATTGTAGGCATGCACTATTGTAAGGCCTATTTGCTGTATTTTATTGTTTTCCTGTTGATAGGTGATGAAAATTGCTAGTCTCTTTACCTGCTAGAGGATTAGTTAAATTACATATGGAAGATTTTAGATGCAGATATTTTTTTCTCACACAGAAACTGTTAACTAATAAGCAAATGGAAGGATACAAAAAGTTTATTCTACAACCAAAGGGAGAAAAAAATTCTAAGGAAAATATGAAAGATTAAGGAGAACACACACTTTTTAATCTGAAAAATGGACTCAAATTGCATTACATTCAATGGCCTTAAATAGGCAACACAAGGCGCCCGCTTTACAAAAAATTAGGAAACTGAATGGTAGTGCATGTCATGCAATAACTGCATACATCCCAGTGTCAGCGCTAATTTACTTGTAACCTAATTATGCAAAGTACTAAGAAACTGTCAACAAAAACACACAAGTGTGGAGGCACACGTGTAAATATGCACATGCTGCACAAATCTGTTCTCTGTCATTGAGCAAATTTTAGTTCATGTAATTTTTCCTAACTGTAATGCAAGGCTGGAAAATGAGATAGTTGCTTGCGGTGGATCCTTTGCTGCTAGCTGCAAAATCTTATTAGTTTTTCCCATTAAGGTGATGTGACTGATATATTACGCCCTTGTTTGAGCCCCATTTTCATGTTAAAATGAGTTTTGTAATAGTGATTTTTCGGAGAATGTGTGATTAGGAAAAGTTTTAAGTTTACATGTAAAATATTTTACTGAATGAATGTGTGGTTGAAAATGAGTTTGGTGGAAAAAAATGAGTTTTTAGATAATGGGGCTCAAACAAGGGCTACATCATATTATATTTTTACTCTTTCTTTTAGCCGTATATTAGCTAGATAATAAATCCAGTAACGTTAATTGCTTTGCATAGTATAAATCCATTCATGACCATAGGATATTATCCACCTATTCTGGGGCATGAGGTTTTATACTGTTGCATCAGTTTGGTACTTTAATTCCTTCCTTTGGTTGTTATATCTATTGGATGTGCCTAAATACCTACCCTTTTACGCCTGATTTCAGGTGAAGAACCTCCCGAGTCATTGTTTATGAAAGAACTAAAGAGACGAGGTATGTCACCTACTTCATTGCTTGAGGAAAAAAACAGAAGCATTGAGGGCGATGATCAAATGAAATTTGAAAAAGAAGATGGGAATTTCTCACGTAGAAATGCAGTGAGAACAGATTCTGGAGAAAACCTATTTAATCAAAGAGAGCAGTCTATGGCACTGAACAGTGAAGGCCTTGAGGTGGTCACATTCTCCCTTTTGTTTTCATTTAGTTAATTGAATAGGTTCGGAGGTTTCTGTCAAAGTAGTTTATGGCGTTTTAGGAATTTGCACTCTTTATCTGATTTGGCCTTTCATTCTAATCCATCTAGTAATATTGTAATTCTCATTATTATTATAATATGAATACACTTATTCAACGAGTAATTTATACCATAAATGTCTATCTTTCCAAAATAAGTACGGAAAATAATGGGCCTTAATTATAGATGTTCAATTCTACCTGTGCACGCAAATTAATAATAACACAATATGAGCCCATTAGTCAATTACACCAATTTGGTGTATAATTAATAATATCAAGCATTATCCGCTGCAATGCCAATAACCAATGCAATGACAATGGTGAATCTATAATCAATTTAAAAAGGTAAGAAGTGATTTAAAGAACATAATTGTAATAAATATGTTTGGAATAAAAGTAGGCATAGATTACTCATCTTCTAGTTGTAAGATAATAAAAGTACTTTCTTTACTTGTCTTTAGTTTTCAAATTGTTGAATGTTCTATTTTTATCTCATTCTTCTCTTTTTATAGTAGTGATTGAGAATTAAAATAATAGTTATTTTAATTTTCCCTAATTATTACTTTACCACATTTTACCCTAATAGGTCATTTGTCTTTACAATTTTTTTGCCACATTTTACTTTAATAGGCCATTTGTCATTATAATTAATTTTCTCTAATCATTACTTTGCCACATTTTACCTTAATAGGTCATTTGTCATTATAATTAATTTCTCTAATTATTAATTTGCCACATTATACCCTATCATGCCATTTGTTATTTTAGTAATTAGTGTGTCAATATGGTATCTATTTGGGTAAAATGTGGCAAAGTAATGATGGGAAAATTAAAATAATTATTATTTTAATTCTCAAACACAACTATAAATAGAGAAGAATGAAAGAAAAATAGAGCATACAACAATTTGAAAACTAAAGACTAATAAAGAAATTACTTTTATTATCTTACAACTTGAAGGTGAGTAATTTATGCCTATTTTTATTCCAAATATATTTGTTACAATTATGTTCATTGAATCACTTCTTACCTTTTTAAATTGATTATAGATTCAAGATTCTACCTATTGACATTGTATTGGATATTGGTGATATTATTGATTATACACCAACTTGGTGCAATTGACTAATGAGCTTATATTGTGTTATTCTCAATTTGCGCGCACATGTAGAATTGAACATCTATAATTGGGGCCCATTGTTTTCTTTATTTATTTTGGAAAGAAAGACATTTATGGTATTAGATTACTCGCTGAATAAGTATATTTATATTATTATGAGTGATGAGGTTGTAATGTTGCAATATTTCCCACGCTCAATAGAAATTAGATTCGTTATTTAGCCATTGAACAATGCTCCCAAACTTGAGTTGTTTTTACTTGGAACTAGAGTATTTTTCTCCTCCAGTCTTCCAGCTATACGCACTCAGTGCTTTAAGTCTTGGAATCAAATGATAAAATATGCATTACTCACCATCTAGGTGCATATGCAGTAGCATTCTTGTGCAATTGATACCAGAAGTTTTATCCTTGTAAGAGCATGGCCAAACTAGATTGGTAGCAATGAAGTTGAATGAAATAGTGTGGCTAGGAGTAATTATGACCTGTTAGTTTACACAAGGCCTACATCATTAGTGACGGATTTGTAAAAAATGTAAAGGAACTTTGTGATTCTTCTATCTTATCAGGATTCACCTGACATGCAGTACGATATAAAACAACGTTTTCATTACTTCGGATGCATTCTGTATGTAAAGTTCTGCTTAATTTCTTGGTCCCACCTTCATTTGTATCTGTAATATGACCAAGATCTTTATTTTCCTTTTTTGTCTTAGGGTTTGATTCCACGGGCTAAACTTTTGCTTACCCTTGGCGGGACTTTCTTTTTGGCTTTTTGGCCATTGATTATCATAACTGTTGCATCATTTGCTGCTCTGTATCTGGTATGTTCTGTACCTTGGTTCAAATGCATTTTATCCACATCTGTTGTCATTTAACACTGGTTTTATTTATTCCCGGAAACTACATAGGATTATATTCATTTATGGTAAAGACGGGTTATAAGATTATATATGATAAGGAGTAGTTGGAAAAAGGAAAAATAATTATTTTGATACTGGAAAATTGTCTACCTTCGGAAAAATAATGAGTTGAAGGGAGGCCAAATATGGAAATGTATCTCAGTTACTCTTACTTTAATGGAAATGAATTTGGCTGCACTAGCCTGTTTTTTGTGTCGGGATCATCATAAACAAAGTTTTTTACTCTCAATATCACAAGTTTCTAACCACCTTTTTTACATACAAAATTTGGATATTACCTTGAAATTGGGAAATATTCAAGAAAATGGTATACACCTTACCTTAGTTCCTATAATTTGTTCCCCAAAAGTAACCATCAAATTATATTTTCTATCTGAATTATTGTCCAATCTTTTCAGTTTTATTCCTTTTCTTGATTATTGTAATTGTCAGCATGAATGGTTAGTTCTGCACATTTTCACTGGAGTGTGTTTCTCCATATGATTATCTTTGATTGGATTTTCTCTTTTAATTTATTTTTTTCTGTGGGTTTATCCTGCAATATTTAATGGTCATTTTCCATTTGCCTTGATGAGTTAGCATAAACTATGAAAATTGACCAGTGACTATCATCCTTTTCTTCACCTGCAGTATTTTGGACAATCTTTTGTTCATGATGGAAATGAAACTCCTTCCAGTTCACCTCAATATATAGATCCATATGCACTACTCGAAGAAGAAAGGATATATCAAACAGCCCCTAGTCTAAATTAATGGATTAAGCACACTGACCAGCATCTCAAACGGTCAGCTATACATTTCTTTTCCTTCTCTTTGATTGCTCTGTTTTGTTAAAAAAGTAGAATTTTTTTATTTTTTTTTATTTTTAATAGTATATAGGGAAACTGTCCGTCCACTTCTATTATGGACATCTATTAGAAATGTGCATATTATCTATATTTCGCTATATTTTCATTATCTCTGATAAGGAAATGAGAGAAAATTACCAAACTTGGTGCCATCCTGATAGCATTAACTTTGAATATGAACCTGTAAATATTGTAAAGCTACCCTATTAAAATTAATTTGAAGAATTTAAATATAATGCTGTAACATACCAAGAAACACGAAGAAAGTAAAAAAAAGGCATTTTCCAACCAATGAAATATAATATTTCAATTCAGAAATTTCAAATATAATATAATTAAGAATGACGAAAATTTTTGTATGCATATAAACTTTGCAATTTCACATTAATGATAAGACTTCTGTCCATACCCACTCCTTTGGGAATATCACTTATTATACAGATTGACAAATACTCACACAGTCTTCACTTGAGAAATAATTTTCTCTCAACACAATACATAAGAATTACTTCAAAGTGAGACAAAAGTATATTTAGACTAGTTTATTTAAAACACTGCAAAATTAGCACTGGTGATTGTGGTGAGTCTAATTTAGAGGGAGTTTGGTAGAGATTAAAACCGGATTAAAATTGAAAATATAGTCGTTATTGTTGACTTTTATTAGACGGGTGGAGCCTAATAACGGCTTTATTTTCAATTTTAATTGGATTTTAAGTCGTACCAAACAGGCTGTTAGCCCCTGTTTGACTCCCAATAAAATAAAATTCTTTATTTTTCATACTCATTTTCAACCATACATTCACACAATAAAAAATTTTGCAAGTATACCTAAAACTTTTTTTTACTTTTTAACTGCACATTCTCCAAAAAATCATTATTCAAAACATAATTTTTCCTCAATTTCTCTTTATAATGGTTGTCAAATAGGGGCTCAGTAGTGAAAGAAGCTACCACAAATTTCACCGACTAGATAAAGAAGTTACTAGTTTCGCAAGTACAATTAAATATATAATCCATACACAGTGCATAATACCATTAACAATATATTCTAAGTTACTGAATGGGATGCCTTGAATGTCTGAAGTGACTTGATAAGTCCTCTGATGGATCCAGCAGCAGCAAGAAGTGATGTAGTTAAGCAAATGAGGCTAAGTATTTGCATCCAGATCCAAGCGTGAGAGAATTTGAGAATCTTTGCCATTGAAATATACATTTCAATTGGGAAATAGACAGTCGGTGGCCAGAACGAGATAGCTCCAAGGAGTCCCACGAAGTCGTTGAAGAATGGGATTAACATAGCCAAAACATTTGTGAATATCACATAAGTTGTTCTCCATATAAGTCTGAAGAAGCTGAAGTTGAAATTGCCACAGAATGGCATGCCATTGAGTATTCTCTTGTAGTGAATTTATTCCCTGCCCATTTTTTACTACTCCATCACTCAACAAAGCCAAATATTGGTCGGCAAAACACCTGCATACGCAGGAATTTCAGCAAGCTTATTGAATCAGGATAAGAATTTTTAGTAGGCCGCACACTGAACATTACGATGAACAAAATTTAGGTTCTTTTTCTTCTTTGATAGTAGTGTCAAGTGTTATACATTTAACCTTACCAAGCAAGTTAAAATTGGTTTAAAGAATGTCATGAGAATTCTAAAGGATGGAAGAGAGTAAATGAATCCTCTTAATAATTGAATAATTACCTAATGTAAAAGTGGTTGAGTTGTTAAAAAGTGGATCAACTTATAATTTATATCGTCAACTGATTGTAGGGTTTGAATCCTATTTGGGAAGATTATGTAAAGCCTACTACATGACATTTTGAATGTGGGTGTTAACAAGATTTGAGCTCAAGAAGTTTTACCTACTTCGATTCCACATCGAATGACCCTCTCGTTCAAAAACTTAAATTGATAATTCATCTAGTATCAGACAAGTAGAGTAAATTAATAATCAAAATGAGGGCTTATTGGAACAATGTTTTACCTTATAAGCTCCAAGTAAATGAACTACAATGCATACATTGTCAAATCAACAAGCCAAAATGGATTGTAGAAGCCAAATCCAATTAGAAAGTTTCCAGGTGCTTTGTTCCCAAATGCAGCATAACCTACTATACAGCAAAGCATGTAAAATAGGGTGGAGATCGAGATTGCAATTAAACTAGCCTTCTTCATCACTTTGTTCTCTGGTTGCCCTGATTTTACTGTATCCTACAGTATCAACAAACAAATATACTGTAACAAAACACAGGGATTGAACCAAATCCAGTGTTTTCTTCAACGAATATGATGGTATGAATATGGTTACATGCAGGAGCTAATCGATAAATAGCTTGTGATTAGGTGGATGGAAACTATCTGTCCCCAGGACTAACTGGTACAAAGCTGTAACTTTGGATGACTTGCCGAAATAATAGGTTGGGAAAGGCTTGTTACATCGCGAGTTGGGGAACTCCAGTGCTGCAGGTGCTAACTTTGTAGTATTACCATTCATTTTAAAGATACTCTTCAACTTTGATTGAATATAGAACCTTTATCCAATTCTAAATGAGACTCACCTGTATTTCAATAAGGACAATGGAGTAAGCATAAGCAACTGAAATGTTTCCAAAAGCAGAGAATGTAATCCACATCTTGTCAACACTTGACTGATTCTCTCCAACTGGTATCCCGGTGAGGCCAGTTTCAGCATGTCCTCCTCCTCCTCCTATATAAAATAATGCAATATGTAACATATTTTATTAATATAACGAAAAATATATTCAAGGGAGAAATTAGTCTTTTTGCTTACCTGCAACTTTGGCTATGGAGAGAGCAATGCCAATAAAGGAGTAAGCAAGAGACATAACAGCAGCAACAAGGGAATGGAAGCTATTTGATCTCTTAATGGTCCTGTCAAGAAACATATGCAGATATATAATATATAGTATTGTATTGTATTTTAATGGAAATGAGTGTATTATATAGTTTGTGATACTTACACCATGCTAATGGATGTAGTGATTGAGTTTCCAATGGTAGCATCAATGAGAGTGATGTATTGAGCTATCCTACATAGTTGAATTTTTAAGCCTCCTGTACACACATATACATTTTCTTTCCGGGCTGTTTCTTACTTTTCTTTTATTTTTCCGTAAAATAACCAAAAAAAGTAAGGTCTCGACCCACCTATTTGACACACTACCAAGAGAGTGTGCTAATTATAAGTGTGAACTATTTATGTTAGGGCCTCAAGTTTCTCAAATATTTAGAGGTTGGCTGAATTTTAAATTCACTTATAAGTATATTTGACTTATAAGAGAAAATATAATGATTAATTATAAAAATTGCCTAGATTAGGTTTAACATCATCCGTGTATGGGTAATTTCTTGTGCCATCTGCAGCTCTGTGACAGACTGCAATAAGTATGGATGTAAACCAAGTAATGAGAGAGAAGCCCACGAGTGAAATTGGGCCTGCAATCCAACCCAACTGGGCTAAGGCCCATCCAAGGACAACACCCGATCCAATCACTTGTTGTCATCCATGTCCCTAAAAACCAAAGCACAATAAAATAAAATAAAAATACTGATAACATCGTAAAACTCGGTACTAGCAAAAAGTTACACATTGTAATACACGAGGTTTGAACCATTTATCGCTTGACGTTCGGCCACGCCAACTTCGGTATCAGTTCTGTTAAAATTTTCCTATACTTGGAACTTTATTGATATTTATTACAACTAATTCGACCTGATTTATCATGCATACAACCTAAATTTATAACATTTAAAAAATATAAATTTTTAAGAAACATGAATAAATTAAAACTCAAAAATACTTACCAGTTCGATGTATGCCGCCATCATCATCAAACTTGGAATAATCATTTTCGGTTCCTACGCCAGATTTTGTCTCTCTCGCTATTTTCCTACCTTTTATTTTTTTACCACACCGTTTCTCTTTCTAAAGTGCTCAATATATAGAAGAAACTTTATTCACTTTCTCTCATCGAGCAATGCTAATCATCCCTATTGAGATTACAATCTCAGTTTATGTGACGTTAATATGGGATTAAATGATAGGTGAAATTAAATAAGTCATTTAATTTTACCTTTCATTTAACCTATCATTTAGAGCTACCTAAACTGGATTTGTAACTTCCAGTGAGAGAATGAATAAGATTTTTGTTCTCTCACTAGATATTTACACACACACACACACGTATATATTAACAAATTCAGATATTTATTGATTCAGAACAGTGGTATAATTATGCCATTATTAGGAATCTGGTAAGTGTGAATTCATATTTTTTTTTACTGGTTTCTTTTTATTAAAAGAGTCGAAATTCAGCTAACATCATTTAAAAATGGGGGCATTTATTTTGTGACAACCGCTGATATGTGCATTTAAATCGGGATTATAAATTGATTCTGCTAAAGTAAATCTCTACAGTAAAAATGTGTGTGCGATTAACTTCTGGATAGCAGGAATAGCTTGTAGATTCTTGTGAATCTTTTATGTACAAAATTTTAACTTATAATTCACCTTAACAAATAAATCATCATACTATTGTATGGTTTAATCGTGTTCATGGGAGCGGACGACAAATTTTTTGCATTGGATTGCTATAATTTTAATTTTAATTTTAATTTTTTGTGAAAATTACACTCACGCATGATGGTAAAACTTCCCAATTCAAAAATCAAGTTTAAAAGTTTTTTCCTTCAAAAAGTAGGTAATAATTTAATTTTTTAATATTAATAATAATAATATGATAAAATTAAATTAATCTGCATGCCCCAGTTATGGACAAAATTAAATAATCAAATGTAAACGATTTAAACTTTAGTGACTATTACTATAAGAAAATAACTTTTAAAATTATTGTCCTTAAATCACTATAATCAATTGATGTACTAGTTAAATGATTTAATTTGATATTGTCTTAATATAAACAAGTCATTAAATTAATCATAATATGAACCTGGCCAATTTTCTGCTTGCCTTGCATATAGAATCTTGCTATGTGTACATCAAGATTTACATAATGTTACATGACACTCTATCATTTGTCAGTTTAAAATACAATAGAAAATTCCGACTTTTTCACTTTTGACTTGCGTCTTTGTAAATCTAATGTGTGCATTTCCTAGTGACAGCTTATATTTGATGAGTTGCTAGAAAGAGTCAAGGAAAAAGAAGCTAAAAAGTGTAACTTGCAGACGATTTAAGCAGGAAATTACTGCATCTTCAAGATGCGAGGATTTCAAATCACTTGTTGAAGATAGGTAATGGCATTTCAACCGTTATTTTAAGGGTTTCTACAATAGTTATCTGTAGCACAAATACAGGTCCTTGTTACAATGATTTGTATCTGTTTCAGCCTTTCCCTTTGAATAATGCTGCTTGAACGGGCTCAATGACAGACCACTTTTTGACATTTGCTTCAAATTTTCACTGATGTAGGTTGCATTGTAAGTTAAAAATAATGTGTATCTGCTTTATTCGCTTTTATGGTTTCGAGCTCTCCTTTTTCCTCCCTAAAGCTTCAGCCAACCAATCTGATCTGTATGCTGTTATAGGTTCACTGGGGAGGAAAGCCTTTTCCAGGAAATCTTTGATGAAGTGATAAGAGAATTAAAAGAGAAGGAGCGGAAGCGGGAGGAAAAGGTATTAAAACCACACTCGGAATCACTTGTAGGAAATTTTCGACATTTTACTAACTTTCGGATGCATCATTTTGGTGTTGGAAGAATTTGTTATCTATTTGCCTTCAATTATACATTTAGGCTGTGTTTGGCACAGTTGATTAGAGTGGATGGTACTATGTACTAGGTGGACATATTCTTTAGTTTTTTATTCAAAAGAATGTTATCTTCACTATCTTTCTAAAGCTGTCCGAATGACAACATAAGGAGGGAAGAGATGCGATTAGGCAGGATAAGAAAGGTCGTGCAAATAGCATTCTTTTAAAATGGAAAATTTAGGAATATTATCTGACTTATTCCACCCCTTAATACTATCGACCTTGTACTATGCCTCTAAATAATGTTATGCTTTATTTCCCCACGCAGTCTAATCCAATCCAGTGCACTAAGCTCAATACTAGAGTTTCGAAATTGAAAAATAATGTCGATATTTGGATTTTAATGCTGAAATGATCATTCAATGCATGGACAAAAATGTTATGAAACTATAGTAACTATAAGAGTTTACATTAGATAATAGATAGTTCATATTTTGTAGTGTCTATATGCATATTGTATGTCTACAAGTTTAGTTACAAGCCAGTAATTTAGTAGATCCATATACATGTTTGGTAAGAAGCTAAAATATTGTTAAGTCTTGTTTAATATTGCGTACCAAACATGTCCTTAGTGTCTAATTTTACTCCGAATAATTGGCCGGGGAAATTTATGGCTCGAGAGTGATTCGACATGTAGTAATGAGTGTGTTGTACTATATATTGATTAAGCTATAGAGGTAATTGTAGCTTTTACCTTAACCCTTTATTTGTAGTAGTTATGATCCCAAATCTTTCAAT
>CAIGRL010240230.1:0-16696 GCA_903798325.1 Fraxinus xanthoxyloides
GGGATCGACTCAGACTCAAAAAGTTCATTTTACTACTTGATCGCGACCCCGTGCACTTGCGGTGTATATTTTTAGCGAACACATAGCATTATGAATTCATAAGTTATTTCAATTCCCGACCCTCAATGGTCAAATATGTTCTTTCATTACTCGTAAGATTGACACACCTCCAAACTTATTCTTTTCACTATTTTTCAGTGTGTGAACTACAGTTATATTTTCTTTTTACTAGCCTCACCTATCTAGTTTGACAAAATTTCACCAATTGCAATTCAACATTTCAATAAACAAGGATTCTTCATTAAGTTTTATTGCTTCAATCTCTAGGACTTAACTAGACTAACAATCTCTTGTTAAAATTCAAATTTTCTTAAACGGGTATTTGAGACATAATCAAGGCATTTGGTGCGTCTTCTGTTTCATGCACATGCTTTTCCTGATTTATTTTTTTTATAATTTTTTCTTTATTTGAAGAATTCTCTCCCTTTAGCTTTCTAAATAACACATATAACAAGCTTTCGACTGATGACTCCCAAGTCAGATGACCATAGGGTACTAGATTTTTTAAAAATCCTTGCAAACTTAATTGCTCGAGTTATAAAGACTACGAACAGAAATTTTCTAATAGAATATTTTTTTATGCATGGTTAGTGCAATATCCCTCATTTAACACCAATTCAAGTAAAATGACATCTAACTTGAGATTTTCACCCAATTGCATCCTATTAACATTAGACAATCCACACAAGATTTTTAATTTCACACATGGAATCTCTATTTATCTCAATATCTTTCTACAACAGTGAAATTCTCCCAAACTATTCTAAATTCGGTCCAATAATGTAAAATCTAGTGTTTTGGTTTCAGTATCTATGGTCCACTATTTCAATCTATTTAATTATAAAATCAATGCATTCAAACATAATACTTTATTTAATTCACGTGCTCCTTATATATCAAATTTTATATGGAAAAGCAAAAATTAATCTAAGCATGTAACTTATTCACCATTCATAAATCAATTCATGATTCAATATATTTGTCATTGCCAGTCAGACCAACTAACTCACACAAGCACACAAAAAATCAAATATTTTTATAATATAATTTTTTTTGAAATTTTTGACATTTTTCTTTTTTTAAAGCAATAAAAGCATACAAAAAATGAAAACTTGTGTTTTCACCCTCAAATTTAAACTAGACATTGTCATCAATGTTTTTAATCCTAAATCTGCATATGAGAGGTATGGAAGAAAATGAATAAAAGACTTCACTAATATGACATGTAATTCAATGGCTAGCTTTCATATTGCTCATGTGGGCTCCTTGGTCAATTTTGGTTTAAATGTTTCGCGACGTTATGTTCCTGAAAAATCAAATAAAATATTAAGATCAAATAATTAGAATAAGTGTTACTTAACTCTAACATCTAATAAACCAACTAGCACATCAGAGATCTAAGGAGAAAAGGTATATGGATAAGGAGTCACAAATAAACTTATAATAAATTAAACTATCCTAAAACTCAAAAACAGTATAAATAAAAAGGAAAAAAATTGGGTTGCCTACCAATAAGCGCTTCTTTAACGTCATTAGCTTGATTTTGTGCCATGTTTGATTATGGTAGCTCGAACCTAGCTATGTCATCATTGCACTTTGTGCAATTTTCATTTATGCACCTTTTTTTTTCCTCTACATATTTTGATATTTCCATTTTCATCTCTACCAAGAAGTCCATCATAGTTTGATTGTCTATTCTGACAGCTTCGTTGATCAGGTGGTTCTTCTTCATCAATTCCATAGCAATTCTTGTTTTTCGAAGATTTTTCGAGTGGGGAACAAATATTAAATATCTCTTGCTTGTCATCTACCCTCAATATTAGCTCACCCTTCTTCATGTCAATTAGAGTTCGTCCTATTGCTAAGAATGGTTGACCCAATATAATTGGAATGTCTCGATCTTTTGGTATGTCAAGCACAATGAAGTCCGTCGGAAATATTAAATTTCCTACTTTTATGAGCATATCCTCAACTTTACCACGTGGCTTTGAAATTGTTGTATCAGCTAGTTGTAGCTTTATTGATGTTGATTTAACTTCACCGAATCCCAATTTCCTGTAAACTGAATATGACATTAGCTTTATACTAGCACCCGTGTCACACAATGCATTAATAGCACAAGAATTTTCAATTGAAATAGGTAAAGTAAAACTCATTGGATCTTTTAACTTGGGAGGCAATTTGTTTCGCACTCTTGCACTACTCTGTTAATGCCACAATTTCAAACTCCGAAAGTTTTCTTTTCTTTGTCAACATCTCTTTCAAAAATTCTGTGTAGCTTGGGATTTGTAATATCACATCAATCAACAGAATATTGATCCGGAGCTTCTTGAGAACATCAAGAAAAGTTTCAAAATTTGTATCTTGTTTGTTTTTTTGAGCCTTTGAGGAAAAGAAATAGGAGGCACGTAAGCCTTAACTGGACTTGGTACCTAGGGAGCGGATGCTTCTATACTTTCTTTCCTCTCAATTGAGGCGGGTGTTGGTTTTTCCTCTATTATAGCTTCATCAACATTTTCCTAGTCATCTTTTCTTTCTGTTTGTTTCACAGTAATCTCTGGTAATTATACCCCACTCCTTGTAGTTATAGCATGAATATTTTCTTCCATTGACTTCTTTCAAAGTCTTAGGGGGAATGGAAGTGGAGGTACATATGCTTTAATTTTTAGAGGAACCTTGGGCGGATCATTTTCCACTACTTTTATTGCCATCCCTTGCTCTTTAGGATTTGTCATTGTATTGCTTGACTATGTCCATGTGGACGTTCTGCCAGTTGTTGAGCTATTTGACTAATCTGTGTCCCCAACTTCTTGATAGATGATTGTTGATTTTGAAAATTGGTATCAATCTGTTGAAATACTTTGTCTGTTTTTTGCACAAATTAATGAAACATCTCCCCCAAACTTGATTTGTTCTCCTGATAGGCATTAATTGAATTGTTCTCTTGTTGATTATCTGACCATTTGAAGTTTGGGTATTGTTTCCATCCTGAGTTATAAGTTTGTGAATATGAGTTAAAGTTGCGGGAACCATTCTGAATGAAGTTGACATGTTCCTCAGGAAAGCCCATAGACATACAGTTTTCTGTTGAATGATTAGCTCCATAGTTTTCACATGATGGGTCACTCACCATTGCATGTTCTCCTCTCGTTTGTGATTTCACCAACATCTCTACCTGCTTTGCCGAAGCCGCTATCTGTGCGTTTGTAGATGCGGTGTTATCCGATTCATATAACCAAAATGCTCTCGATGGTACCACTCTTTCTGATGAAAACATTGAGTGTAGTGTCAATTAGCTCAAATAGAACTAATGTTTGTCGGACTGACTTTCCTATGATTGATCCACCCGCAGAGGAATCCACCAGAGATTTTGACAGTGGTGAAAGTCTAGTGTAGAAGTATTGCACTTGATTACCAATTGTGCCCATGATTTGGACACTTTCGCATTAGCTCTTTAAATCTGTTCCATGCCTCGTGATAGCTTTCTTCATCCTGTTGTTGAAAAGTTTGAATTTCCAATCTGATTTTAGCTACTTTCGCCGGTGGGAAGAACTTATTGTAGAATTTTCTGGCCAAATCTTCCCATGTAGTAATGTTTCCATGAGATTCGGGGTCTAACCACTCCAATACGACATCTCTTAGTGTATATGGGAATAACTGCAATTTAATAGCATCTTCATTGACCCCCAGATCATGGAAATTCTGATAATTTCAAAGAAATATAGAGATGTATGTATTTGAATTTTCATGAGGCAACCCGCATAATTGACGAGTATTGCTCATCAAATTAATCCATTCTGCCCTTATCTAAAAAAAAATTATCCCGAAATCTGGATACACAATGTTGGAGCATGCAGGCGCGGCTATTGGCGTTAAAAATATTGAAACTGGCAAGTTTCCTTCATTTATTTCCCTTCGCTCATGTTGCTGATCTGGTAGTGCTGCTACTCTTGCGGTCACTTGTCTAATTGGCTGAATAGGTATATGAATATTTTGACCGTCGGCCATTTGATGTTGTTTATGTTTGTGTTCCTTGCGTCTTCGTCTGAAAGTACGTTTTATTTTCGAGTCAAACGGTTCAAGATCGTCGCCTTTGATACGGAGCATACAACGAACACTTTTTTTTATATATACGAAAGTAAAATCAAATAACAGTCAAAAAAATAAGACTAAAAATAAATATTCCCCGGCAACGACGCCAAAAATTTGTTGCGTTTTTTATATCACAAGTGTACGACATCGTAACAAGTAATATAGTGGACATTTGAGTCCGGATTATCGTTCCCATGAGGACTATACTTTAATCTTAATTAGATTTTTCTTAACTCTTATTTGACAAAAACAAGTGAATAATTTTGATGATTTTGATTATTTTGACTAACTATTTTTAACAAATTGAAAATATAAAATTATTACAAACAACTGATAATTGGAGAAATAAATATGTGCTGAATATTATGGCATAACAATTTCAGCTATTGATCACCTTTATATTTAATTCAAAATTAAAAACCTAATGTAGTGTTCGATTGAATTTTTCTATTGTATTCAATCTATCCCTCTCGAGTTTTCAATGAGCATATTTAACTAATTCAATTTCATATCTCTATGCGAATCAATTTAGTTAAACAAAACACTAATTCTAAGAATTCATATTATGACCACAATAATTAGTATGGGTATCTCTACACATTATACTAATTTACCGAATTTTATTGTATGGTCAAAATCTCAAACTCAGCTCTCGATTCGTAAAAGACTCACATAATCATCAAATTATTGATCAAATAATTTAATACATTAAACTCATAATAAAACCAACACATAAATAATTAAACCACATAAATCTTAATAAATAAATCACCCACATAAATCTTAAATATAAAAATTATGGATCACAAGTCGATTAAATTGTTTTCACTAATAAAAAAAATTAATTATTTATGATGGAAGAATAAAACTAAGAAAAAGTGGAAAGATGTCACAAATTTTTTTTTGGTATTTGTAGTTCATTTTCTTTTTCCCTTCCTTGTTTTGTTTACTTGCTTTGGCTTCTCTTCTTCTATTCTTTCTTTCTCTTTCTCTCTCTTTCTTCTTTTTTCTTTCTAATAGTTTTTTTTCTTCTGTACGTGAATGTGAATTTGTTCATCTTCTTCTTTTTTGTCTAATGAGTGTATATATAGTCTAGTCTAATTAGAATTTCAATTGACAATTGAATTGCTAGTTCAATTGCAAGTACATGCCCATATGTAGAATTAATGCAATTTAGTCCTTCAATTTCTCTAGTGTAGACTTTAATCCCCAAATATGTAGATTTCATTCAATTTCAACATTCTTTATTTTTTCAATTGCTTTGAACGAGTCCATAACTAAAACAAAAGAAAATTAACTCAAGTTAAGTAAAAATTAATAATTTGACGACATATAAGTTTAGTAATTTGATCCACGTAAGTGCACAAATTGCTCTTATCAAACACGCACCAAAGCGACCCGTGTTTGAATTGAAAAGAGCTGAAAAGAAGTTTGCTGAAAAGATTCTTGACCATCGAACTACTCGAACTTCTAAAAAATATCATCAAGAGTACTAGGTCAAATGGAGAGGATGCAGCAGCAATGAGAATAATTGGGAAAGTGAAAAAGACCTTCAAACCACTAATTGAAACATATCATTTATTGAGGGCTCCGCGGACGTCGCCAAAACAAATGTGGGAGAATGTCAAGGAACACAGCTTTATTTAAGCCTCTTGACCCTATCTAGCGCAGTTTGCCCAATTTCGACCATACTTTGTAAATATTAGTTCAAGTTTAAATTGTAATTTCCTTTCCATTGTAATAGTTTATGTAAATAGTAAAATAGCTAGAAATTAGAAAAGTTTAGTTTGATTCTACAGACTTTTAACGTTTACTCACATCACTTGAATTTTTGTTTCGAATGCTATTATAGGGGTAATAGTCTTTCAAACATCTTTCAAACTTTCTAGTGTTCGCTCCATGCCCTAACTATTGTACTTTCCTTCTTTCGTCAATTGTAATTTCTAACTTTCAAGCAATCAATGATCAATTTACATTCAATGCATTTCAATTTTATGTTGCAGGCTTTCTACAAATTGTAATCAAATTTTCTTTCCTTCCAAAACGACTGAGAGAAGGCAGAAGGTAGTCTAGCGAAACAGACTACTGTCTCACGGTATCCCTTTCTGTGTTAAGAAGAAAGGCAATCCGTGAAACCAAGAGATCTTGATAGTGCTATCGCTGACTACATTGATGAAGTTATTGAATTTCCACTGCCACGGGAAGTTGAGCGTTACAAACAAATACCTCTGTAGTGAAGAAGGCGGCGAGTCCAAATGGGGACATTTGTTTAAGAAGAAACCGCAGAAAATAACCATTGAAGATCTGCCAGATGATGTCTTACGAGAGGCTGCACGGGAAAACAGGAGGGTTCTTGGGTCGTAAGATTGCAAAACTCATGGCTAGTGTTCAAGCGGCTGTATATGTACCTCCGGACCGTGTTCTAGATTCCAATTTATTCATGGAGATTCATATTGAATTTCTGAGCATCACCAGCGAATAAAACTAGTATCCGAAGGTGGTGAGCCAGCTTAGGATTATTCCTATTGTATGGCAGAGATGTGGGTTTTTCAAAATCATCCCAATAACACGGAAATTTCATTTAATATTATACATACATATTCAGCAGTTGATTCGATTGCTTGAGTTTGTTTTAAGTAAGCCAATAACTAGAATTTTGTGGTGGTAAATGTACTTGTTTGGTTGTGATTAGATACAATAACTTATTTTTGTGACTGTGAATCAGCATTGACTTTTTGTATTGTGCCTATTTTGGTGAATGATGAGAACTTTTGCAAATATGATTGGATAGTTTTGAAAACAGGGATTGGGTTGAATCAAATTTGAAACAAATTACAGAAGCAATTCACGTTAGTTTCGACTGGTCAAATTATAAGATAATGTTTTGAAATTTATGACTTAAGAGAATGGTTGTAGGACTAGAAGGAATGAATTATAAAAATCCCATGTTGGTCTCCCATTTTTGTCCTCATTAAAGCGGACGAGAGAAAATATTAAAATACAAAGCATGTATATATTTGTTAGTCTCTTAGGGCTTGTTTTTGGGAGTTTTAGGGTACTAGTTATAAGAATTTTTTAAAATACCGAATTTGAGCCTCTTTTAGTTTGTCAATTTTTAATGATTTTATTAACTATTTTTAAAACAGTTCAACTCATGTGTGAGAGTTTATTATCACCAATTTTGAAAGTTTTCTTTAAGAAAAATCAAATTACATATATATATATATATATCCCTAGTAAAAAATTTAATTTTTAATTTATTGTATGCTTTTTCTTTTTTTTTTTAACTCAAAAGTGAATTTTACTTCCAAATATTTTTATTAACACATAAGTTAATATTTAACTTAAAAAGTTAAATAAAATTTAAGATTTACTTAAAATTTTAAGTTACTATTTTTTTTTCTTATATGTAAACCTTGCAAATATAATTTTTTCTTTATTTAAAATAATTTAATAAATAAGTGATTTTTTTACTTATTAGTAAATTTTTTATTGTATAAGTAAATTTTTGATTTATTAGTATTATTTTTTACTTCATAAACATTTGTTTACGCAAAAAATGAGTTTTTGTCTTATAGATAATATTTTAAGCATAAATAATTTTTTCATTATAATAAAAAAATTAATTAATATATTTTTATTACAAGTTAGCTTTAAACAAAATATATTTGTTGAAATAATTATTTTGTAAAGATTAATATTAGAAGAGGATATGAGAAATGACAAAAAAATCGTCAATATGATGTGTTGAGAGAATTGATTAAAATTATACTAAACCGTTTTTGGGTGATTTTTGAACCATCTAAAATCGAAGCACAAAATCAATCAAGACCAGTGAAAATAAAAACTCCAAGCAGGCCTTTAATAGCCACTCAAATCAATTTTATCCCGGAAAGTACCCATTCATTTAGCCAACATTCTAGTTATAGGTGTCAAATGTTAATTGTTCTCAAGGTTAACGACTTAAACATCATAGAATTTAGCTGACTAATATTACAAGTTCAAAAACTATTACAAGCATGTCCACAAATTTTCAATTCCAACAATCCGGGGAGGGCTGCTTTCAATGGCCCCCGCATTGGACACTTGGCGTTGGCGAGGAGAGAAGCCTGCAAAACTGTAAGAACTCACCTCCTCAAAACCGTCGCAGTAAAATACGCCAAAACATTGGTTTTTTTGCCATAGATGTACGTGGCAAAATGGCACAAATACTCGTTCCATGCACCCCTAATCAACTGCCACGTTGCACCCAATTCTCTATAACTTCCACAATTTCTACTCGATGGGGAAACCAAATTTATTACGGTAATTTGAATTTGAAGAGTTATTCCGATATTTGCATTTAAGAAAATGGGTAAGAGGATGGCGTTGTTTGTGGTGTGGATTGCGGTGGTAGTTTCAGTGGGGTGGTGTTGGGGTGAAGATTCGGCGGAGAGAGCAAATTTGGCTGCCCGGAATATGAAGGTTCGAGTGGAAGAGGCCAAGCAAAGTGCTTCCGAGACGGTACAGGATGTTAAAGAGAAGACTGATTCCTGGGCTGATTGGGCTGTGAACAAATTGTCTGAGTGAGCATTTGTTATCTTTACTATCAAGCTTTCACGCTTCATATGGTGTCGTGTTGTGTCTCGTTTTGCATTTTCATTTGGTTGCTACTACTTATTTTATCAATGATGTCATAAGCATATCCACCCCCACCCCCCATTGGAGCACCCCAACCAATCATTTCCTTCCATATATGCTGTTGTTGGAGTATAATTGAGAGGTGTAATGTGAATTGGATCAACTCTACATGCTGATGTAGCCTAATGTTAAGAGGATTTCATAGGGAGATGCACACACTTGTTGTTTCATGTTCGATAAAAAAATATTCGACTGGACAAAAAAAGAAGTGACTTGTAAGTTATGAAAAATTTTCTCTAAGAATTTAGTTCAGGGGACAAGTAGAATCTCTCCATCACATATGAGAAATTGCAGCTAGAGAATAAGCCACATTGATTGCTTAGTGGGTGATCTTTTGACTGCAATTGAGACTATAAATCAGGTGTGTGCAAAAATGAAAATGGATTTTTTAGTGCATGAAAACTCAATTTCACATTCTCTTTTATTATTGACTAATATGCTTATATGTATATAAACTTCAATAATTTCTTTGCATTCTCAAACCACAAGTACAAAATAGGGGAGCTTTCATTACAATCTACTAAAAATTTGATTTTATTCACCACCAAACATGGGCTTAATGTACACATCAACAAAAGCATATATATATCAACTACTTAATTGCCGGCTTTGCAGTACTTGAATTGGTTGGCCTTCTGGTCAGCATCACTTGAGTCGTATGATTGATGATTTCAGGGGATTTGGATCCAGTGAAGATAGCGCAAAAGATGCAGCTCAAACGATCAAAGAAAACATCAAGGATGCTGCCTCAAAATCCGCAGATACACTGAATTCAGCAGCATATGGTGATTCTTCCAATATTTTTCGCACTTCTTTCCTTTTGATATTGAAATTAAATTAATTGTTTCCAACAATGAACGTTACTTTTTCAGAACCATCAAAGTATGCTTCGGAGAAGGCCAACAATGTGGCAGAAACAACATCCGAGCAAATAGGTAATGCCAAGAACTATGCTTCAGAAAAGGCTGGTCAAGCCATGAATAGAGCATCTGACATGGCTCATGATGCGAAAGAAATTGGGAAGGAAAGAGCAAACAATGCCAATAAAATGGCTTCGGATTTGGCTAGTGAGGCAAAAGATAAAACTCATGATGCCTACAACTTCGCCTCTAACAGGGTGGGTCCCACAAGGGGTCGGGCTTATGATATGGCTAATGATGCGAAAGACTCTCTGAAAGATAAAGCACAGAATGCCTATGAATTTACCTCCAATAAGGTGCAAAATACCATGGATACATCTTCGGATATGGGAAAGGATGGAAAAAAGGCAGCAAAAGACAAAGCTCAAAATGTTTATGCCTTCGCTTCTGATAAAGCCGGCCAAGCAATGAACATGGCTTCGGATGTAATCGGTGATGCAAAGGAGAAGGCTAAAGATAATGCCTACAGTGCTTATACTGTTGCCTCTGATAAAACAAATCAAGCCACGTACGGGGCTTATGGTAAGGCCCAGGAAGCTGGAGAGGCTATGAAAGATAAAGCATCGGATGCTTATGGATTTACTCAAACCATTAGAATGGTTTCAGATAAGGCTGATGATGTCAAAGAGATGACAGAAAATGCAATGTCACATGGAAAAGATAAAGCTTCTGAGACCTATGATGATGCCAAGTCAAAGCTTCGGGAAACTTGCGGGCTGAATGTTGATTCCATGACTGATCAAGCCAAAGAGAAATATGAAGCTGCTAAGGAGACATTTTCAAAAACTGCAAGCAATATAGAAGCAAATACGAGAACCGACAGCAGAGTTATGAATAATTACTAGCAGGTACTAACAGACCACATTTCACCGTGGCATAGTAGGAATCGGCCGGGTAAGTAGCTTTTCATCTATCATTTTAGTATATTGTATTTTGGTTAGATCTTTTAGTTGATTATCTCATTTAAGTTTTACTTTGAATAATTCAGTTGTAAGTTTAATCTTAAGGTTTAACACATGCTAATAAAAAGTAATGCATCTTAAAATCGTGTTTTTAATAGGTTTCATCCAGTCATGGCTAAAGTTGTTTGCTATATGTGCATATGTATTGTAGGATTGATAACTTTGATATCTGGAGGCAACATTTTCTCTCAGTTTTCTAAAAACTCTGCAGTATTACACTAGAATAGTTAGAATGTATTAAACTCTAGGTGCCCTCATTCAGGGTAAGAAGAAACAGTAAACAAATGTAATATCAGTATAAATTTGTATTATTGCGGGGTATGGAATATGTTTCGAATCCTAACAAACAGAAAATTATTACAAACGACGTCTTGATGTCATGCCATTGCCTCAAATTGTACAGGGATTGCAATGACAATGAGAATGCTGTTTCTCATTAGGTGTTATTAGTGCTTCGAGTTCGAGTGTTTTGACATGGTCTCTTTCAGTATTTCAACATTGTCTTTCTTAGTTTTTTGTATGCACTTCAATGGTCGTAAATGACATAACAACATGTGGCAATGTTACGGCTTATGTTTATGTGATCCTTTTTGTTTCTTGAGAAAGAAAATCGACCTTCATTGTTTGGTTGCCTCAATATACAAGAAATTCCCTTCTGCTAGAATTTTTTTTTTTTTGGTTTGGATTTCTTCCTCTTCATCTTTTCGCTTGCGAGTCCATAAGCAGTCGTAGGTTTCTCCTTGGAATGAATAGATTATCTTCTACACCATAAAAAAATAAAAGTACACTAAAATCCTGACTATTGTACATTTCAGTACTGCATACTAGACCCCGAGCTTTTGTTGCAGCTAGTAAATGTTTGGCCAGATTTTTGAGAATATAAAGGGAAACCTTAATTCTTCAGAAAGTGTTTGATAAGGGTACTAGTAAGGGGAAATCTCGTGGCAATATGGATACTAAGTAAATTGTCTATTCAGGCCCTTTTCTTCTCTTACTCAAAACTAAAAATAAAATCGGTCTTTGCTTAAAAACTTTATTGACATGTTTGGAAAGGGAGCTTTGTTCAACACAGGACAATATTGAAAAGTAAGAGAAGAAGCTAATTTTTTATTAACTATACTTCCTCAGTCCCATTAGATAGATCGATTTTGTTTTTTCACAAGGATTAAGAAATTTCATTTAATGTTATTGAAAAAATGATCTTTGCGAAGAATTTTTCTAACATATCTTTATTTAATTATCAACAAGTAGTAATATTATCTAAAAATAGGGTAAAGTTGGGTGCACATCCAAAGTGATATCCCCCCAATGTGGAGGAGGACAGAGCATTGATGGAATTTTCAAATTCAAAATCAATGGTGTAGATTAAGTCATTTGGTAGAGCGTCGATCATGATGTTAAAAATAATGTACATGTAGCATGATTGTTAAAAATAATGATGATAACTAGGCAAATTTAATACCATGAACAACTTAAGTTTTACACCTGTGTGTATTTGAAGGATTCTAATAAGTATGTAAATTAAAATCGATACAATTTCAAGATAAAGTAAACAAAAAAAAAAAAAAATTGATTATAAGCAGGCAAATTAAATAAGAATATATTAATAAACGTACGAAATAAATACTTTTTCAATAAAAAAAACAGAACTATATAAATGCGACACGAAAATAAGAAAAGTTGGTCTATATAAATAAAACGGTGAAAGTGTTATTTAATGCCGTGTATCAAATATATAGTATATGCTGTCATGGATGCTTTTATTACACTCTTATCCTCTAAACTTGCCTGGCTGAAAGTTTTAAATCAGGTTTGGCGCACTTACAAAACGTTTTTTAGTGTTGTGTACCAAACATTCGTGCATATACATGGAGCACCGAAGGGCAATAAAGTCTCTCTATGCAGACTGCTTGGAGGGGGGGGTGGGGGTGGGGCGCTGAGGCTCCAGAAAATGAATGGAAAGACGCCGTATAGTACTGCAAAGTAGGTTATAAGCCATTCATTTGCTGGCACACTTATCCTTTTAAGAACTTTGAATTGTCCTCCAAGCTTTTCTTTATTGCAGTAACAATGAAACACATAAAGCACGTTTGATAGGAAAAATTACTAGATAGATTATGGGAGAAAAGATACTAAAATCTTACCATGTACCAAACTTTCTCCTCCAGTGAATGTTAAGACGCTTTGTACCGGTTAAAATCTAAATTTTAATTAAAATTAAAGTCAACAATTAATTTTATGGATCCCATAACTTTTTCACAACACATTTCATTAATTTCTATTAAAAAAAACTGATTTTAATCCCCCCACCAAATAGGGCTTAATGTTGAACAAACGTCTGATTGCATTTAATTACTGGGAATAAATCCTCTTGACTATCATTTATCAATATCATATTTTATAGAAGTGTAGAACATTTTTAACTTATGAATAGTATTTGTTTGTGAATACATTTTCAATAACATTATCTCCAGTTTACAACATATCCAAAAAAAAATTTGGATGGAACATAATCTAAATTGGAATAAAAAAAAAAAAAAAGGTTTAAATTCATCATTTTTTAATAGTAGGAAATAGTCTTGCAATAATACTAGACGGGGGGTGAAAACTTGAAAGGGTTGGTTCACAACTACAAGTAAATTTTAGCAGGAAAGAGGGTAAAAAAATTGAACTTCATAAACTCAAGAATATAGAAGTAATTACATTTATGAACTTGAAGTATATGTTTTGCATTAAATTGTTCTGATGATGATTAGTAGAACAATTAGTAACAAATCTCTCCTTTAATCTAGGTATTAATCTGTTTTACTTTTCAGTTAACAAGCCAGTTTTATGAAGAACAAACGAAACTTCCAATATATAGTTAATTATATACAGGTTCTACATGTTTAAAAGAAAAGAAAAGAATTTAGAACATTAAATATGAATTAATTAACTAGATCATCACTTACAGGAGAGGAAAATGGAAATCATCAAGGTGATTAGCCCTCTATAATCATCTTTTTTCTGCATTAATTATGATGTTTAACTATCTAAACATGGTAATAATCTACACCCGTATCTCAAAAATTCAAATGGGGTTTGATTCTTGCCTTACATTTGTCTCTTCTTCATGGATTGACATTTGTCTCTTCTTCATGGCTTGTTTATTGTTGTGCATCCACACCTTGAAAACCTGCCTCTTCACTCCCATTTCATTACAGAACTGCTGCAGTTCTTGTTCATCTTGTTTCCGAATTTTCCACCCCAGCCTTGTAGCAAATTCATGCATCCTATCTTTCTGCACTTGACTGAATTTCGTCCGAAATCTCTTTTTGGACCCCGAAAATGATGGCTGCACAACTTCATGTCCCCTAGCATTGCACCGAAACATGTTTAAATCTTCACTGGATGACTCTGCCCCAGCTCCACTGCTGTTTCTGCCGATCGCCACCATGGTAGGCAACGTAGGGCAACTTGGAGGAGTGGCGGTAAAATGCTGCTGGTGCTGCCAAGGCAGCATTGTAGGTTGCTGTTGGCTGTGAATTACCAGGTTCCGGTGGCTGTTGTTATTGCTGGAGTTGGGATTGTATGTATAGTAGTGAGATGTGCCTGTTTGTGGCTCTCCATCGGCTTCTCTTCGGTGGAAACTCCGGTGGCAATCACAAGCTGCACATCTTAAGGCTTCCGGGGTGCTCTCATCTCCACTAGGCATGAATTCTCCACATCCATCTAAAACATGACCTCCTACACTTGCAGCATAATTCTTTTGGCATTCTCTATATTTAATACTTTCAGAAGTGGCTGTTGATGTTTCAGGGGGATCGTGTGGCTGTTGGGGTGGATCTGTCTTCGAATTCGAAGCACCACCGGTTGCTGCACCGGCCATGGTGGCTAGATCTGGATCTGGGGTTGAATCTTTCTGTAAAATCGACGGCCGCGGTGCTGGCGGTGGTGAATTGAGCTGATGCTGATCTAGGGTTTGTGTAGGGCTGAAAATAGCACTTCCGCGGCGGGTTGAAGCCGTTGCATTTCCCCTCCTATCTGGTGGAGTGGAAATTATAGGGGCAAGAGGCAACTTAACTGGTGATTCTTGATTGAACTGTGGTGGATTATAGCTCACAGAATTTGGCAGCCCTATTGCCCTTTCTTGAACACTACGTTCCATAAGAAACTATTTACTCAAAGCAATCAGTTCTCTTCTTACTCCTTCCTTTCTAGGAACCATTATCATCAAATTCTGATGTTCCACCTAGTAATCTTAGAGTTGATCTTCCATTTCTTTCTATTTGAATATTTTTTGGGTGCCAAATCCACCACTCCATATCCCTAAACTCTGAAAAAATCGACCCAAATGGCTTAATTTCAAGAAATCTTAAAACAATAATCTTAGAATCTTGGGAACTAAAACTAAAACTGAACACAAGACTAATTTAGGTGGGAGTCTTGGCTGCAAACTAACTGATTCTTAGAGTAATCAAAAGAGGAAAATTAGGTTGTACGGAAACTTCTAAACCTAAATAGAAGTGTGAAAGAAAATTAGGAGAAGTATGTGTCTCCCAACAGCCCTCAGTTAAACATTCAAAGGCATAAACCAAATGGGTTGGTTTGCTTACTGTGTCTGTGTGCAAACTTAAGATGAGTGATAGTGATAAGAGACTTACACACTAGAAAACAACCGACAAGCTCATTTGGGTTTTCTTCCATAGCCTGCACAAAGGTCCACTGTCCCATTATTGCCTCACCTTTGCATTCTTACTATCTATGATGCCATGCCACTCAAAGCCTAAAACGTGTGTGTATGTGTGTGTGTAAGAGAGAGAGAGAGAGAGGTGATGGGATGTAACTTTGGTGGGATGCAGGAATCCTCCTGCAAATATGTAGGTACTTGTGTAAACTTGGGTTTTGTGATGTTAAGGATCCAAATTAAGATGCTATTATATTCAGCCCAGGTTTAGTGTGGAGTGAAATTTTTAGTAAATTTGATAATAATTTTTGAAAGAAATTATGGATTCCATGAAATATAATAATTCTTATTTGGGATTCATTAAATAAAAAATATATTTTTTAAAAATTTATTTATTACTATACAATTTTCAATAAAATAATATTACGCGTGAATTTAAAATTTTTCTTATTTTTTAACTACACATTCTTTAAAAAAATTACTATTTTAAAATACATTTTTTCCCAATCCTCAATAAAAATGGAGCCGAAGATAAAAATTAAATATGCATTTTGATTTTGATTAAAATTTTAATTTTAATCCCTACAAACAAAGACTTGGTTTAGATCACAAATGTCAAATGTGTGAGTGCCCCTTTTTGAGGTTGTGGGGGATGATAATGTAGGGTGCTGTCTTTGAGCGAGAAAATATGTTTTTCAAGAAATGGGCAATTGAAAAATAAAAAAAGAAATATTTAAATTTAGGTATAAAATTATTTATTGAAAAGTAGGTCATTCGTTAATAAATTTTCGTAGAATGCGGTCAAACAGGGGCAAAGTGAGAACAGTGGTCCACAGCACATCCCTATTAGTGTGTGTGTGTGTGTTTGTCAGATATTCTTTATTTGACCCTCTCTCTCTCTCTCTTTCTTTCTCACCCACCTTGTTTTTATAGAATTCATTATTTTTATATACACATTTTGTAAAATTCATAATAATAAAAAAAAAAAAAAACTTAAAAAAACTTTACTAAACAGACACTGCTACAAGAATGGCAATCAATTGGCATATATTCATATTCTGTGCTTTTCTTTGTCGTAAAGTTTGTACCATTAGTAGTGTCACGTTCAATTTTGTGACTTGCGTGGCGTGTGCCTCTTTTATCTCTCCCCTTTTCTTTCTTTAGACCTTAGACAGTGCATATTGTTTAACTTTGGTCCACACGTCAAATTTGTCTATTTCTCGAGTAATCTTAGGATTACATATTTGGTCCCTTAATTTACTTCTGACCGAACATGTTTGAGTGTGCTTATAGTAATCTTAGTAACCATTTTGTTT
>CAIGRL010240265.1:0-12614 GCA_903798325.1 Fraxinus xanthoxyloides
AATCAAAACATTAAGGTCATAATTGACCATAGGTCAACACATCAATCCCTCCACTTGAATAAAACTTGTCATTGAGTTTTGTGGTTGCAAGGAAAACTCGTCTGGAGGAAAGTACTTGAAGATATTGGCAATATTGAAAGTGTTGGAGATATTCATATCAGTTGGAAGGTCAACTTTGGAAGCATTATCGCCAATCTTTTGAAAAATGCGAAAATAACCAATCTTGTTATCTTTAAGCTTATTGTAAGTGCAAACAGGAAAATGATTTTTTTTTCGAAGATGCATCATCACCAATCACCTTCATTGAACAGCCGAAGGCGTCGATGTTGGTCTACAGCAGTCTTATAACGAATATTGACATTTTCTAAATTTTGTTTTACTTCATGATGAATTCTCTAAACACGTTCAGCAAACTCTTCTGCATTAGAATTGACATTAGGAAGTTGAATCAAATCTACCGTATGCCTTGGAACACTAGTGTAAACGACTTCAAATAGAGTCTTCTTGGTGAATCTATTAGGCATAATATTAAAAGCAAACTCAATTTGTGGGAGAGCAACATCCCACTATTTTGGTTTATCTCCACTAATGACTTGAATCATATTGCGAAGAGTTCGATTAGCTACTATTGCTTGACCATCTACCTGGGGATGACTCGTGCTACTAAACTTTAAAGAAGTGTCAAACATTCTCCACAATATTTTCCAAAAATGACTTAGAAACTTTTACATCTCTATCAGAAGTTATAAAATAAGGAATGCCATATAGGCGAACAATCTCGCGAAAAAATACAGTAGCTACGTAAGAAGTATTTGCGGTTTTCTTACAAGGAAGGAAGTGAGCCATTTTTGAAAATCGATAAATTACGACCAAAACAAAATCAACTCCTCGTTGAGTTCGTGGAAGACCGAGAACAAAATTCATAGTGAGATCTTGCCATACTGTTTCTGGAACGGCAAATGGGTATAAAGTCTAGTATTTTGAGTTTGTCCCTTAGCTTTCTCACATATTGGACAGCGCTGAACAAAACGACCAATATCTCTTTTGAGCTGGGGCCAATTAAATCTCTCTTCAACCTAGATGATTATCTTGTCTCGACTGACATGTCATCCTAATTCACCTACATGCAATTCTCTAATCAAGTGCTCACGCAAAGAAGAACAAGGAATGCATAATTGCGTCCCTTTAAACAAGAATTCTTCCTGAAGTAAGTAATTGGGTATAAATCCCCTATTACCGCATTGAGTCCATATATCGCCAAAATCCTCATCAGTAGCATAAAGTTCCTTTAAGCAATCAAGCCCAACTACTTCTGTGCTAATTGTAGCTTAAAGAGATGCTCGTTGACTTAAAGTGTCTGCTACTTTACTTTGTTGGCCCAATTTATATTTTATAACAAAAATGTATTTTTGCAAAAAGGCGATCCATTGAGTATGCATTCGATTCATTGTCTTTTGAGAATTAATAAACTTCAAAGTTTGATGATCTGTAAATAACACAAATTCTCGTTGTATCAAGTAATGTTCCCAATCCTTCAAGTCTCGAATAACGACATAAAATTCTAACTCATAAGTAGTCCACTTTTGTCGATTCTCACTAACATTTTCACTGAAAAATTCGACCAAACAACCTTGAGAGAATAATCCCCCAACTCGCATTACTGAAGCATCACACTCAACTTCAAATATCTTTTCGAAGCTAGGTAGTGCCAACACCGGTGTAATGTATAACTGGGTTTTTATTGCCTTAAAAACTATTTTCTTGTGCTTTGCCCTATTGAAATTGGTATTTTTTCAAGCAATCAATAATAGGTGCCATGATTGTAGTGAATCCTCGAATGAATAGGACCACAACCCATACTCAAGGTGATTTTTGACGATATGGATCCAATTATTAGCCATCTTAAATTCTTAAACATTTGTACCTCGATTATTAGCCATTGGTCGAAAATTATCTTCTTCTTTGGATGAATAGTCAAAACCATGGGGCCGTCTTTGTTGAAAGCCTCTATTCCTCGGCTGAAAATTAGGACCTCATTCAAATTTAACTCATCGGTCAAAATTAATTCCTCGGTCAGCATTGTAACCACAATCAAAATTATAACATCGGTCAAAATCAACATCTTGGTCAAAATTGAACTTCTATTCAAATCGAGTCTCTTCCTGTCGCTCGGAATCAAGAATGTTTGCTCGTGGTTGGCCTCTGTCACTTGCGAACTCATCTTCGTCGCTGATAGGAACTCCTCGTCGGAAGCCTTCGCCGTGTGCCGTCCAGGGAGTCTTCTGTTCCTCCTCTCATATACCTGTAATGGAGTGGGCTCGCGAAAATCACAATGCACACACCTCACAGCTCGACTTGGGTCGACGTCCACATATAGTGTGTGGCGTAGGTTGGTGCTCGTTGTGACCCTGGTCAAGTCTAGGTCAGCATCCCTATCCTCACCGAAATCCGCGTCTTCTGCTTGCCAATATTCTTCCCGTTTTGGTTAATTCTTCGCATGTTTGCTCTTCACAGTTAAGGCAGTCATCATCTGTGTGAGTTTGTGAAGAGTTTTCAATCCCCTCGATTAGTTGTTCGAGTCTGTCGAGCCTTTATTTGTGGTCGGCAGTTTGATTGCCACTGGAACCTTCGTCGGCCATCGGATTAACGCAATTTCCTTGCTCTAATATCAATTTTGGTGGGGTAGCATTTATGAATTCTCCTAATAAGAATTGGAAATAAAAATTATATTGAAATAATCTTAATATGATTGATTGTGTTTAAAAACGTGGGCAAAATTATTTTCTAATCCTATTAATACAAGGAAACCAAAATAAGTCGACTATTTGAATATCTCGGAACAAAACCAAGTTAAACTCGTGGCGTACAAATTAGAGGGTGGAGCTTCGGCATGGTGGGCACAACTTCAATTTAATCGTCAACGACAAGGAAACGACGTGTACAAACCTGACTTCGATACCAATTTTGATGTGGAAGCTTTTATAAAATTCTTATAGTAAGAATTAAAAATAAGAATTCTATTGGAATAATCTTGTTTTGTATTAATATATGATTGATTGTGTTGAAAGGTATATAATGCCTCTATATTTATAGACATAATTATTCCATAATTCTATTAATACAAGGAAACCAAAATTAGGAAACTAAATTCTAAAAGGAAACTAATTATAATATAAACAAGACTTAAAAATAAAACATATTACAACTATAAAGAAAGCTGGAAAAGATGATTAAAAAAGACAAACTTCTAAATAAAGTAAAACTATTAATTATAGTCGTGATGTACTATATCCCAATCGATGCCATCAGCTATGAATACCATGTGCCAATTGTGCAAGAGATGTACATATAGAGGTTCACATAATATGAGTGGGGGTGGAGCCCACGATACTGTAGCGTGAACCCACCTTATGTATACATTTATATTCACACAGCACGACTTTTGTGCAGGTTTGAAGCAAGCATGAGTCAACACAAAATATTCTTAAGAGTATTTGACACAAGAAAGAGGCATAGAAAATTCATTTTAGTGTCGTAAAGTTCAAAGGTATAACTTTAAAGATTCCCCATGTCCCATGACATTTAAGAAAACAAGATCCCCATCTCGAATCTTATTATGTTATTTTATTTTATGTTTTTTAAAAGAAATAAAAAAATAATATCAAAAATAAATAAATAATAAGTGAGTGAGAAAACGGCACAGAAAATGAGAATTTTCTAATCCTTGTCTCCTCTCGTTTTAGTAGCTCATGAATCATCGAGGGTCCAAGCAGATATACAATGTATAAAGTAGAAAGACTAATTCTTTACATTTCTTAATACGAACCAAATGGAGAAAATGAATCAAGAACAAGGCGGAAGAACCCAAATCAAGCATATTTAATTACACAATGACCAAATGAGCCACACAACTGTAACATTCATGCGTTGTATAATTTCACGCTTAAGAAAACGTTAGATCGTTAGATGAGTCATTGAATCAAAACATAAGTTAGAACAGAAATCAATCTGCATCAGCAGTAAAGTCGGGCTCTGGTGGCTTTTGGAGTTTCACCAATTCCCGGGCACTCTTTAGATTTCGATTTCTGTGAACTCCCCTGAGAGCATTTGCTGCAAATCTTGTTGCCAAGAATGTCGCCCCAATGCTATATGAGCCTCCACTGGCATTTGTGCTGCCCCCAGCTAACTCTTCGGCTGCTTCTTCTTCCTTCCTACGAAGCTCCAGAACTTTCCTTTTGCAATGCCGCCTCCAGGCTGCTTGGATAAAGCACGCGGCCCAAGTCCTCCACTGCTGCGAGTAAAAACGGAAGGTGTGTTGAACCTGTCTACTGTGAAGCCGTCTGAACTGACTGGCAACAAATTTTAATTCGTCGGCTGTTAGGGCGAAAGCCTCAACCTCTGTCAACGCCTTCACTGTTCGAGTAGAAGATGGTAGGTTGGAACCTGATCTGGGATCCAGTGCCCAGGTTAGAAGCTCTTCTCCACAAAAGTCTCCCTCTTTTAGTAAACTGCGGTTGAAAAAACCACTCCTCCCACCATCAGTTGTCACACTTTCTAGACGTCCACGTATGATGAATAGCATTTCATCAACTGGATCTCCTTCTCGAACAATGTACGTATTTTCAGTGTATAGACAGGGTTTCAACCGTTCACATATGGCATCTAGCAACCTCTCATCCATATTCTCAAATAGCGGAACCTGCAAAACGTTTATGGTCACAAGTGCGCTTCTCAAAAAACTGAGATATAATACATCATGAATCTGTTACACCCACATATAGGAAGTCTTTGAACATTTTAAGACATGCAGACATTTTCAAAAAAAAAAAAAATGCAATCAGGAGAACCAGGAATGGACCCCAATAAAAAAAAAATAAAAAATAAAAATAAAATCTGTCCAAGATTCCATTCGTAGAATCTCTACTTGAGGAAGAATTGCATAAAAATAATCAAGGCATATGGTAGCAAACTATAATAAGGTAATCACCCTCTTGACCAAAGCCAGACAAAGATGGCGCTTTATGTCTCTTCTAAGATCCTTTGGTAGACTCTGAACCAAACTCTCTTCATCTACTCCGCGTGTTTCCAACCATTTGTATTGATCATACCGTCGAACCCTTTCCCTAAGATCTGATGGGAGCAAGCGATGATGCATCCATTGCTCTGAGTCACGCCTTTTAACTCTCATCTCCTCAAGTCGAATAGTAAGAGACTGGAGATATGTCTGTTGCAACAGAAAAAAATAGCACAGAAGAAATAAGCAATTCCACATTACTTTTTGAGCAATGGTGAGGTTCAATACTCAAAATTCCAACTGATTTGGATGCAGTTACAGAGAGGTGATACATAATTAAAAAAATACAAAATATTTTTATTGCTACTGTACTTATGGAAAGTCGTGTTGCACAAGAAGTATATTAGTTATTCTCCCAGTCGATGCGTTCCTCACAAACACCACTAAACTTAAGAGCTTACAAGTTACTATTCCTTATTTTTGTGCTCCACCTACTAAATACCAAACAGTATTAAACATTGGGCTGTGAACTTGTGATAAATAAATTCAGTATATCATCCAATCCACTTTAAAAAATGGAAACCTTAAAACCAAAATTAAAATAACCTTCAGGTGGGAAAAGCAATAGTTGTTCTTACCATTCTTGACGATGTGTTATAGGAAACCAGCTCTGCTGAACACCTTAACAGCCATAGGTGTTCTCACCATACATGAAATTATCATATCTTGGAATAAATCTATAGAAAAAATAGCATAATGCGACCTAATTTAACAAATCGTTTAAATCATTAATTGTTAATTGAAACCAACTTATCGTCCTGCCCAAACCTGATCACGGCGATCCGAAGTTGAAGCACATTATAGGGTCCTGATGACATTGATACTCCAGATCTATGTGCACTCTTACCAAAGTACCAAAATTTAAGCACCGATACTCCACACATCATCTACGATAAGCCTATGTTAATTAGTAATACGCCAGCATTCATAGATTTTAGTCCACTCTACACAAGCACTCGACTAACTACAGAACCAAATTAATATTTAATTTAATTACTCTTGTATGCTCAAAATTAATAATGAGATCATTAGTTTCAAAATTATTTTTGTCAATATAATGAATCCTAAAAAGGATTTTTAAAATTTAAATGAGAGAAGTAATCTATATAGATAGCAAGAGTTTTGCTCCATTAGGGATCTAAATTTACTTAGTAGGAGAAACTTCAGAAATCCTTTCTAAACAAATTAATAAATGGGAGGCTAAGTGTGTGAAATTAACACACTAAAAAGTTCAAATGTAAAGGAGCCACAATGTTGTTTTCATTTTTCAGTTGCATGTGGTGAGGGTGGGGAGAGAAAAAGGAGAAGAAAGTACAGCACAAACAACGATACAACCATCATAGTCCATAACAGCAGCAATTACCTGCATGTTTCCAATCAATAGTGCAAAAAGAATGAGGCCAAAGATAGCTAATGCAATGCTGAATATAGACTCTCCTGGGTAGGTGCTGGTTTGAAGTCCCTGTCCAAGTGTACTGCAGAGAGAAGTCGAGGAATGCTGTAATTGCTAGTGGAATCAAGTACAAAGACAATTTTGATGATTGAATTTGAACTCATTACCCAAAAATCTACATATTCAATAAAAGTTACCTACTACTGTAATTACATAGAATCTTAACATAAAGGTTGACAAGCAGTTTTTAAATGGATCAAAAAGAGACTAGCACAATTACTTCATAAGTTTCAATAATCACGCATGATAATTTATGAAGCGTACGTGTAATGTGCAGGCACCCTATCCTGACTACACTACGTTGTGGACACCCGTCTAAACATGAACCCAAGCTATTGATTATAGCCATGCCTAGATATGAACCCAACTGTTTATACCATATAATTAAGGCTAAATTGATGCATAAACAGATAATACAAGTTTAAACATTGAGATTTATAAAAGAGAGATTGATCAATTGTAATGAGATCCTATAAAAAGTTTCTGCAACTGAACGTGAACTTGATAACAAATCAGAGAGTCAGACACTTGACATACAGGAACATAGCATTTCGGAGTAATGCTGACAAAATTTGATATCTCAAAATATCAAGACTTCTATTCATCTTCTGTTTTGCAAACAGATGCTATAATTCTATTACATGCTGAAATTTTGTGTGTGTGAGGATGTGTAAGCACAAGATTTCCCTATTCATGAAAATGTAGACCATTGAGAGGAGAATCTGATTTATTTCACCAATTTGCAGTGCTTCATGAACCACTTTGTTTACACAATTTTTACAAGAATATTGTACTTTATTACAGCTATGAGTGTAAAGTACGATATGTCATATATAGTACACGAAGTCTGCAACCAAACAAGATAAAAGAAGTGTAATGAGAAAACTTCGTCACTTTCACATGAAAAAAACTGAGAATGTCATCCACACAAGGAACCAGAAAATAAATGAGTTCAAGAAAGGATACAAGGAAAATAGATATGGGAAGTGTGTCGTCGTATCGTAGTGACCCAAAAGTTCAATCAGACAATAAGACTCTGTAAGGTCTAAATAACTGAAGGTTTAAGACACTGTTCAAATACACGTGGTTCCAGATGAGTGTAGAAGTCCATTCACCTCAAATTTTGCAGTCCCCACCAGAGACAGTAGCAATATTTAGACAAGAAGTTTTTTGATGAAACTATGCCAGACGACAAAGCCTGCTGAAAGATTCCAAAATCAAATGGTGGATTGTTATCAACATCTACAGGGCAAGATGAGTTTAGAACTGAATCGCTGATGTTACCCCAGGCATTGTAGCCACGCATCTTCTCGTTGCCACAATATAAGAAATCGGTGTTGCATGTAACATTATTTTTACAAGCTTTTTGCCAGCATGTATCATTTCGCTCCACCGACAATAAGTACCAGAAAGCCCCAACTATCTGCAAATGAACCATGTAGAAGAGTAAACAAAAAGGTTTCATTCAGGATTAAAAATATTTATCACCCGGACTATAAACACCAGGATTCATAAACAATTGCGAAAGTATGACATGGGATCAAAAGATTGCTTCCTTGAGAAGGAATAGCAGATTGGCATATTTGCTAGGTTAGTGCCCTGGAAGCAAAATTACACACCGAACATTTTCTCCGATTAAAAATAAACTAGATTAACTTAGTGTGGATTTTCCAAATTTTATTATTGCATGAGCATACATCATAAGAATCTACAGTTACGTAGTAATTATGCACATGATATGTGAAAGATATAATTCATAACTTATAATTGATGATGATGGATATAACCTAAAATAAACCTATGGTGATCGTTCAAAAATTAATATATGACCTAAAATAAATTATTGCATGATGATAGTTTAAAACTTATGGTGAAAGGTAAAAGGCACAACTTGATGATGATGTATATAACCTAAAATATAAATTGGTCAGCGTGGATAAAGATGGGCACTTCATTTTGTAAGTCATACTCCACACTTTGATCATAAGTGGTGGCTTCTAGGTGGAAATGCATTGGACAGGACAAGGAAAATTCAATTTAGCAGCCCATTACAGTAACTAAATGTCACTTGATCACTTGATGGCCTACTTATCCTCAACAAGTAATGAACTGTTCATGACTCAGACTCTCAGATACACTAAAAGGGTGAAATAGTTCAAGGGATACATTGGAAGGTTCTTGCAGGTTCAATAGGAGATAAAGATCAACTTAAATTTGTGAAAATTGTGACCTTTTCTCCAAGTGAAGCCATATTATAGCCAAGTGTTAAAAACAGGACAGATATTTTCACCCAACATTACTTCATATGTTTATGAAAAGCATGTCACACCAAGTCATCAGAAATGAAGACATCCAAAGTGATAATTCACGGCGATTAGGCTAAAATAATCAACATAAGACCAACATTCTTAAAAAACGTCATCCTAACACAAATTTCCAGTAAGACAGAACCCAAAATTCATAATTGACACATTAACTCAAAGTCAAATGACTTTCATGGCATTCTTTGTGATTTGTATATTTTAATCCAAAAGGCATCAACAGAAGAAACCCATAAGCCCAACTCTGAACTACTTAATGACCATTTACTATAGTTAAAATCGAGCCAAAAGTTGTTGTAAAATTAAAAAGAATAGGCAAAAATAGACAACAAAATGAGGCTTAGCAACATAATAGCATCTTACATGACTGGCAAGCATGTACAACAGCAAATAATACACAGCACCAGCCCATGCAGTTTCAGCAAAAACACCAGTGGTCCTTTTCAGTTCAGAAGTTAAGGGCAAAATTCGAATGAATCTAGGGAAATACTGAAGCAAAATGATAAAAAGAAGCGCTTGTTTTGTAGCCAGTACATCCGAGCCTCTTGATCTCTGCAGAAATCTCCAGACAACAATCTGCACCAATTCAAATATGTAATTGTGTTAATACAAAAACAAGAAAACCTCCTCAAAATTCCTGGATATCCAGTAGAGCTGTAGTGTTGTGATAAATGTAGCTTAACAGCATCACACAAAGACTGCTTCAAAAAACTTACGACGAATATTTCTCAATTGAATGCCAGTGACCAAAGAAGTGTGACTAAATATGATTGTACTAATTTGCTTTAGATTATCACAACATAAATGAACCATCACATAAGCTACATGCTTAGACCTATCAAATGAGGAGCATAAACATAATATTTTGACATAATTAGAAGTCAGTAAAGATGAAAAGATGAAGTCAGGTATACAACTAGAGGTGTAGTAGCCACAAGACCAAGGACTGGCCAGCAAACCAACCCAAGGCAAAGCCAATGAGCCCCTGGCAAGCTGTAATGAGCTGGGCCGGCAGAATATGAGTCAGGTCACACAGCCTAGGCAGCCCAACCAAGTTTTACACCTCTCGTCACAACAGGAAAAGATCAAGTCTATTCACCACTCCAAAAAAATTGAAACTTCTTAAGGAATATTTATATTGCTGACCAAGCAAGGTTACTGGCTGAGACTATTGCATTGGTACCCATGAAGTGACACAAGTTGAAAATTACATAAACATTAGCAAAACATTGCAAATGATAAATTTCCATGGTGATTACACAAACTTGCAGTCAAGATACTTAATGCATTAAAACCTAGAAAAACTTTGTTGCCAAGAAAATCACCATAAAGAAATTTTAAAACGCAATTCGGAAAGACATGGAGCTGCGACAAAGTTTTTCTCCGCACCTGTGGTAGGGGAAGCACTGAGAGAAAATCTATGATAAAATAGGACCGCAAGTATCTTTTAGCAATTTGTGCAGAATCTATGACAAGTTCACCTCTTCCAAAAACCCGAGATGATGGGGCAATATAAGCAGTCCGGAATTGGAGAGCCATGTGAATGAGATAAAATGCATCAATAATTGTACGCAGAGTAGTAGCTGCGATAGCTAGCTTTCGGTCTATCCCTAGGCATTTTGACGATTTATCAATAACAGGAAGAAAGAAAAACAGTGGATCCACAGACACAGCTAGAATACATGAAATGACAAAAAGCTTGTTCCAAAGCAGAAGAAATTTGTCTTGAGGGTCAAATATCTTCTTTTCAGAAGCTTTAAGATCTTCAGGAAACACTGCCCGAGAAACACCAAAACCCAGCGATCGTCCGATTGACTTGAGTCCTTCGGACCCCTTTCTCATTCCTCTCTTGAATGACTTAGACGTAGTAGCTGTATGACCAGAACGGCCTAAACCATCAATGCTGAACCCACATTTGTTTGTTGCAACCGAGGCTGTTGGGGATGATAGTCTAGAGTCCGAGTCATTCAATCTAACATAAAAAAACAAACAGACGCAAATTACATTCCAAATAGTAGGGAACATAATCAATGTCTAATCTTTGACATTAAGGAGAGAGGATAAATTTTCCACAATTATTTAATAACCTACAATATAATTTTCATTTTCTTTTTTTTCCCTGCCTATACATGGAAGGGAAAGGAGAAGGAGAAGACACCATCTTTTTAAACTAATTGAAGAGTACAAATAAAATGTTATGATGATGACAAAGAATGAGAAGAGAATGATAGTTATGAGTTGGACGAAAAGGGAATAAATTTTTTTGATGATTCCCTTAACTTTCTTATGAGTATTGATGATATAGAAGACTTCAGGGTTTTTATTCTTCAATAGTAGATTAAAATTTTCCTACGCGATTAATATTTTGAGAAGTTACTATTTATTGCTTTATTGATATACTATAGTTGTTTCCAAGTTAGATTTTTAATTTTACTAAGCCCCTGTTTGACACACATTATTTTTTTCATTCTCATTCTTCTACTCATTTTCAACCACACATCCTTCAATAACATAATATTTTCCATCACATCAATCATTTTTCCTTCTTTTTCAATCACATATTCCTCATCACATCACTTCAAAAAAATGCATTCTCTCATTTTAATGTGCACCAAACACACTATAAGTTATATTATTATGAATTTTTTAAGATGGTTATGGTTCATTTTGAGCAATTTTTTGTAATTTTAAATTCTTTTGAATCATTTCAATGCTTGCACCTCAGATCTTACGCCTCACCTCATAGAGGTAAAATGCATTGATACCCAACTGAGCCATTCTAAAACTGTCTCATATGAGCATATGTAATTTTAAGAGTACATCCTATGATTAATATATTTTTCAATGAGAAACTTCACAGACATTAAAACATATGTGTGTGTATGTGTGTGAAGAATCCTCTTTGTTCTCCTAGCAGTCTAACCACAGAACTCTCCTTACTTCCAGGAGCATAGCTTAGTGAAGGAAGTTAATGAAACATCACATAATGGATAACATTCTGCCAAATGCTAAGGGTTTCATAACAAGCAGTAAATTTTCACTTCGTGATAAGTGCAAGAACAAGATGAGATTAGAATACCTTAGAAACTTTTCCCTCTGTCCACCAAGATATTGTGTCTTGGAGCCGCAATCAAACATTTTGTAAAATTAACGTAAATGGAACTGCGAGGCAGAATGCTAGAAGGTGCCAATGATAAAATGATCAGCATGCAAGATACAAATAATAAATTTATGTTAATGTAACTAACCATAACCCACTTAAAACTTTGATTATGTCTTGGAAACCAACCAGTACCTTTTGAATTTGATAAAATATACAGAAGGAATGAAAAGGAAAGTAAGAAAGAAAGACTAAAGGAAGGGGGCATCATGAAGTATGCCAAAGCATATGCTAGTCTGGTCATTTTATGATAGCCAAATACAATCATGGTTATATATCTGACAAATGCATTGTTAACTCGTAGTACGTCTTAACGTCTAAACTTTTTCTATTAAATAAAAATAATTTCCTTGTCAAAATATTTCTATCTAGATTAGGGAGACCTGGTGACCAGGTCAGTTTTGCAATTTGGCCAACGGTACAATCCCCAGTGATACACACACACACACACACATTCATACTCAGCTCACAAAAAATAAAAGAATAGCATTACTAACAAAAGTTATTTTTTAACCACTTGATCTAAAGGCTTAAACTGTTAGAGAGGGTCACGTTTATAAAATTTAAAGGGTAATTAGCACAAAACGTTCCTACCTTTGACGGGTT
>CAIGRL010240340.1:0-10988 GCA_903798325.1 Fraxinus xanthoxyloides
AATTGAAATAAACTATTACATTGGAAATGAAATTACAACTCAAACTTGAACTAATATTTACAATGTGCAACAAGAAGTTTTAAAAGCTATTGATAATTTTTTTGTTGCAACTGTGACTAAGGATTAGAAAAATGAGTTTGATGAACTTGTTTATACCACTATTATCTTGCATTTATTTGATACCGTTTTGCGAAAAGTCGGCAAACATGACACAGCCGAAATGACTTTGGAAAAAACATGAGGAGTTTTATTTGACTTAATCCGTGCCCAACAAGTAACTTTTCTTACTTGAAAGTTTTTTCAGTATCAAAATTGATCTCTCAAAAGATTTAGATTACAATCTTGATGTTTTCAATAATTAGTTCAACATATTACAAATTTGGTGAAAAGGTTTTTGATGAATATAAAGTTATTATTCTTTTGAATGTTATTTCTCATAATTATAAGGATGTCAAGAATGAAATCAAATATGGAATTAAGACCCTTTCATCCAATATAGTTATAATTCCTTAAAGGCTAAGGAAAGGAAAATGAAAGTTGAAAGAAACAAGAGAAAAGTATGAGAGATTCATCAAATGAGGGGTTGAACACAACTTAGGGATGGAAAGAAGCAAAACAGTATTAGTAAGAAAAAGTGGATAGGTAGATCTAAGTCATAGGGGAATGCTAAGGGGATGAAATGTTACTGTTGTGGGAAACTAGGACATTTCATAAATGACTGCTCAAAAGAGAAAAACAAGTTGAGATAGAGGGTGGTGGACCCAATAGGGCAATTGTTGTCCAAAGAGATGAACTTGATGAGGGTAAATGTTCTTAGATAATAAACCAGTTGACATTAACTTGTCTATGAACTCTCATATGCATGAGTAGAATTTTGACTCCACCGCTTCTTTTCATGTTACATAAAATAAATTGTGGTGATCATTTGCACGAGTCTAGTTTTGGACATGTAGTTGCATATGGTGGAGTCGCACATCAAATTTCTAGTGCGGATAGTATGACTGTCAGATTTGAGAGTGGTTTTGTGCACACACTACCAGAAGTTAGGTATATTCCAAATATGGGTAGGAATCTAATTTCTGTGGGAGAGTTGGAGCATATAGGTTTTATTGGTGCACTTGGTGATGGAGTGTTAAAAATGTTCAAAAGAGCACTTACAGCCTTTAAGGCTACTACGAATGATGGCAAACATCATGCATACTGAAGTGATGGATGATTTAAATTCTACTATCACTAATACTCATCACACATAGAAGGGGCATTATAGGTTAGCTCATGTTAAAGGGAACTTAAGTTTCTTAATGACAAATGTATGTATGGTTAAGATCAGGTGTCTAACATGTCATTTTGTGATCATTGTGTGCTTGCTAAGCATCATAGGATGTCATTTGCATCTCTCACACACAAAACATTTAGAGTGTTAAAATACATTCATACTGATTTGTGGGGTCCGAGGAGCACTTTTGTTGGTAAAAAATATTTTCTGTCTATTATTGAAGATTTATCCTAACGCGTTTGGGTTTATTTGCTGAAAGATAAATCCGAAATTTTCATGAATTTTAAGTTAAGGTGGAAAAACAAACAGGTAAGAAAGTAAAATATTTGTGTATTGATAATGATCTCGAGTTTTGCAATGCTGAATTTAATAATTTGTGCAATGAATATGGCATCACTGGACATAGGATTGTGCCTTACGCTCTCTTGCAAAATGGGGTTATTGAATTGATGAATCGTACTTTACTTGATAAAGTTGGATTTATGATGTTAAGTTCGGGTGTGTCTAAATCTTTTTTAGGTGAAACTATAATAAATGTGTGTTATCTAACTAATATGACTATTGCTTTAAATAGTGATATTCCATAAAAGATTTGGTACTGTAAATGTGCTAATTATTCTATGCTTAGAACCTTTGGCTATGCAACTTTCTTTTATCAAAGTAAGGAAAAACTAGATCCTAGAGCTAAGAAGTGTATATTCTTATGCTACCATGAAGAAATTAAGAGATATATAGGTTATAGAATAGAAGCTAGAAGGGCGTGAGAAAAATTATAAGTTGCGGTGTCACATTTAATGAGTCTGAGATGCCTTGAAAAGAGAGTGAGGAACAATTGTAATGGTTGAGATCTTGGAGAAATTTGGTTCATTTTGGCAAAATTTTGATTGGGTTTGTTGGTTGAGCCTTGAACAGTATCGAGTGCTCAAATCGCACTCGATGGCCACTCAAGCATTCAATTCAATAAAAAAATTCTTCTCATTGCGATCGCATGTTTTAGTTGTCATTCAGTCAATATCTAGATTTTATCAACTTGACATCATTCAAGTGCATTCTCATCAACCTATATTCATGTACAAATTCAACAATTTCACAATTTTACAAGCACGTTCATTCATCTCATAAATTCATGTATGTCATTAGGTTATAATTCATAAGGTACATACTTAGTGGGTCATACTCATATTGATTTGTTAATTTGACCTAAATGTGTTATCCAGATGCCTCATAAGCGTGTCAAGACTACGACTAAAAAGTCTAGGGAATTGAGCTCTTACGATAGGTTGAGATTTATCTCTTTAGAGTGTGTTTGATAAATATTAATTTGAAAGAATGTATTTTGGAATAGTAGATTGATGGAAAAATTGTGGTTGAAAAAGAAGGAAAAGTTATTGATGAGATAGAAAATATTATTTTATTAAAGAATGTGTGGTTGAAAATGAGTAAAAGAATGAGAATGAAAATTTTAATGAGAAACAAACAGGGGCTTAGTTGCTAGGGAGGTTTTTGGTTCCCAATTCTCATCCAGTCCTGTACTTTTGGATAGAAAGGCAAAACTCTTCGAACTTCCTTTCAATATGGCTGTTATCTTTATTTCTTGTAGTTGGGAGTCTGTATTTTATCAATTGACTCCTTCGTCTAAGCTCCTAATCCAAGAGTTCTATGCAAATAACATAAGCAAGTCGTCACTTAAGGTATTTCTTAGGGGTCAGGTTGTGAGGATTAATCCCAGTGTTATATTTTGCAGTATCAATATTTGTCGGATTATTCATCATCAGCTTTAATTTTTTTGCTGTTTTTGCAATTTCTTCCCATGAACATCTAGCGTTGACTTTGCTTAACTGTCTTATAACAATTTTCCATGGATCGATTGCTATAGGTGATTAACATGATGAACAACAGGTCTTTCTGCGCATTCAGTGCAAGAACCTATGGCCTATTTCCCGTAAGTTTGGACTACCTTTCGACATGACACAATTCTTTTACGCCATTTTACATGGTAACTCCATTGATCGTACTTCCTTCACAGTGCATCATATGTTGGAGGTTTATAGCCATTGTAACAAAAATAGGGGTTTATTAGTGTCTGATACAGCACCTAGTGTTGGGGGTTAGATGTCAGTTTTTTTGATAGGGCTCTTGAGCCGTTAGGACCACCTATTGGTGAGCTCACTATTACTCAAAGTAGGTTACATGCTATACCTCTACTCAGAGTAGGTTCCACCATTTTCTCGGGACCTTCTTCCATCTTTTTCGACCCCTGTTCTTCCATCTACTTCCTCCAGTCCTATTGACTCTTCTGTTGCCATTATAGGTCAGTTATCCCTAATTATCAAGCAGCAAGTTTGTATGATGGTCGGCAATACATCATTTTGATCGACTTACGGTGGATGTTACATCACTTTAGATAGTTGTATGGTGGATACGACAACACTTGGAGTAGGGATCTAACTTAGAAGAGGCCAATGATAGTGATCGAGTTGCTGCTTATTCGTTACAAAAATGGTGAAGTAGTTAGTATTTATTTTGATTAGTAGTATTTATTTGGCTAGCAAACATTGAGATTTGATATTTTGTAAAAATTGATATTATGTTTTGTATGATATTGATATGATGCTTCCATGTTGCTAACTCGGTATATGTTAAGTATATTAATATAATATTTTGATGGATTCTATCTCAATTGATGCATGTTAATTTTTATCAATTTTCACGTAATTTTACACTTGGTATTGTTTGAGTATATGAGTTTCAAGAAATAGGTATGTCAAAGTAATTGAGACTCAATTTTGGTTTTGAGTCATTGGATTTATAGGTATTAAGTTGTGTTGATTGATTAATTATGAAATAAATGATTTTTTCATGAAATGTCAAATGGGGAGTTTGTTAGGTCTAAAGTGTATTGGCAAAGTTATATTTCCAAAAGTCATTTTATCAAGTTGTATTTAGAGTTAAGTTCTCGGGTGTTGGGAATGACTTTGGACAGAATCAAACACAAATTAAGAAGATTAAGTCAAGGCAAAACATGCTTGAAGTTTGCCATTAAGTCGATTGAGAGGTTTTAGCTGGACCTAACCACCCGTTGGCTGCCTAGGGGATGCTCGAGCGGTCGTGTCATCCGGGATTTTCAGCCTTTTCACAATGTCAAATGATCCATAACTCTCTAATACTATATATACCAAACCAAATTTCGTCCTTGTAGTGTGTTGAGCCATTATTCATCCAAGAGAACATATTGTTGAAGACCGAATATTCCTTCCATAATTTTCTCGCCTCAACAACAAGATCAAAATATCAAAAACCCCGAAAGGTCAAAAACTCCAATAAACCTCTACCAAATAGCTTTCAGAGTTCTGAAGATCGAGTAAGGTGATCAGAGTTCTNGCCTAGGGGATGCTCGAGCGGTCGTGTCATCCGGGATTTTCAGCCTTTTCACAATGTCAAATGATCCATAACTCTCTAATACTATATATACCAAACCAAATTTCGTCCTTGTAGTGTGTTGAGCCATTATTCATCCAAGAGAACATATTGTTGAAGACCGAATATTCCTTCCATAATTTTCTCGCCTCAACAACAAGATCAAAATATCAAAAACCCCGAAAGGTCAAAAACTCCAATAAACCTCTACCAAATAGCTTTCAGAGTTCTGAAGATCGAGTAAGGTGATCAGAGTTCTGAAGATCGAGTAGTTCTAGATCATGAAGAACGATTTCGTTCTTAGTGATCCATAAGCAGAAAAAAAGTCTAGAGGTTATGTTGCTGGTACTGGAGCGCATAATTGAGACGTTATTTGGTAATTACAAGTTAGATGGCAGAGTCTTCTAAGGTTTGGTTGTTTCTGAACCAATTCTATAAGTTAAATCTTTTCAATTGGATTATTTACTAGCACGTATGCCTAGAGGTTTTTTTTTTCTCTAGAAGAGTTCTTTAATGGTTTTTCGTTCGTTACCAAATCTTGGTGTGGATTACTTTTCTGCTTTGTTATGTATGCTTGATGGATTGCTAGGGTTTAAACCAATTTCATTTTATCTAGATACAATAATTTTGTGAAAGTCCATATTGCTTGTTAATTTCTAATTCCGCTTATTGAGCATGTTCACCCCCTCTAAGTGTTAGTTGATTTAAACCTTATTTATTACGAGTGGTATAAGAGATCTTAAGTTCCAATCTTGGGGGATATGATAGAAAGTCGTGAGGGGATATCTTGCATATGCCCTCCCAAAGCAAACATTACCTAGATAGTTACAGAAACATATGCCTAATGAGAGAATTAAGTTGAATTATGATACCAATTGGACAAGTTGTCTAATTGGTACCAAGATTCAACTTAAGTTTCTTATTAGGTAGAGATCTTGTGTTCAAATCTTAAGAGACGCGATAGAAATCCATGAAGGGATAAGAGGGCAGAAATCCTCCCAAAGCGGATAGTATATATGATATAACGAATTGGGTATATGGATGGGGTCGTTTCACTATTGCACACCTTCTCCACAATCGAAGAAGATCACATGCGTCTAACGGTTTGTTCAAGTATGCATGAGCCTTACACGTGGACATGAGTGGAGTTAAGATTTGTTGGTCTCACTACTTAACCGAAAATCAAGGTCAATAGATTGACACCATATGTGGAAAACCATACTTCAACCACGAGCAAACCCTGTGGGAAAAGCTTACTGGAAAATATATCAACTTTCCCTTGAAAAAGGTTTCGTTCTTGAAGAAAGATCAAGCAAATGTTTTGAAGATAATGTTCCAAGTGTTCTTCATTTTCGACCTTTTGATTCCAGAAAGTTCATAAAAGGCAGAGTGCTAGTGAAGGAAACTTAAATCTACGAAGAGTGATAAGGGAGAATTCTAAAGAAGAGAAGTGGTAGTTTGATTTCCCACAAGTGCAAGATATCGCAAGCAAGAAAATAAAATATCGATCACACGAGGTCTATATATTAGGATTTTTTTTTTATTAATTATGGTCTAATTTATTATATATTTCATTTGTTAGGTAAAATTCGATGATTAGAAGTGATGGAAGAAATAAGCGAAAATGAATGAAAAATGTGAAATCCAAAGTTCATGGACCAAATTACAAATATCCATCATAACTAGAAGTTGATTTAAAGCAATTAGAAGTCAAAAAGAAATGAAATATGATCGAAATATTTTTACAAATCAATTTTCAATCGTATAAGTTATGTTCTAGATTTTTATCCGGAGATTGAGACCCATTTTTGACATTGTAAACACTAGAATTGGAACAATTATATTTGTACAATATTTGTAGCCCTATAAATTACTTTTCAAAGCACTGTTAATGGCATTGAATATTGGAGAACATATGATAAAAATACTGACAATTACGCAGACAATCACGTGCGTCATGAAGGCAACTTCCTTGATTTGATGACAACTCTTTTGGAACCGAATTTGGACGTGAATCTTGACCTAATTTCACCCTTTATTTACACAAAACATGGGTAGCCATTGACGATGGCTCTCATACTACAAAATTTATGAATTAACATCATCAAAAGATAGATCAAATCATCACACTTTTGGGAAAATCAAGAAGCAATTACAAGAATTCAATTAATTAACAATCAAATTTTGGTTATTGTACAGCAAAGGGAAGGTACAACTAGAATTCATCAAGAAATCATTGAAGAGATTCAAGATTTCAAAATTCATCCCCTTCATTATCTTCAATTAATCAAAATTCATGTGATGTTTTACCAATTAATTAGATTTCTTACAATTTTGTAATGCTAGGCTAACGTTTGAATTTATTAAGACATGGATGAACCTTTGATATAAAGTTAAATATAAATTCGATAACTTGACGTCCAATGTATATTTATTCTTGGATTATTGTTATAGGATTTAATGCTTTTCAATTACTTGATCAATAATTGGATTGATTTGTGAATGTTATTGATTCTCGAGAGAGACAATAGGATATATAACACATTATGACAATCATTTTAAAGTCCAATAAGGGGTAGAGATATCGGTATTCTTGGCATGATTCTCATAGATGTTCTAGCTATGGATAGCAAAAAAAACCCGATAAACCTGATACTCACGGGGTTCCGCCTCGAACTGGGTTAGGATTATCCACTTAATCCGGTATTCGAGTCGGGGACAGGAAGAGTACCTCCACCTTGGGACGGGTACCTCGCCCAGCCCTATTTAACTTTTCTTTACTTTTTTTAGAATTCAATACTTTAAAACGGAAATTTTCTCAAAAAATCATTGGTTCCAATAAAAAATGGCAACTAAAATTATCTAAAAATATGATAAAGAGTAAAGACCTTAGTTTCTCAAATATATTTGAATAATTTGACTTTTAAAAATAAATAAGAAGTTAAAAAATATATTATTGTCTCACTTTAATGAATGGAGTCAATAAAATGAATTATCAAAGTTAGTTTTTTTAAAAACAAATGGGTAGTAAACGGGGCAAGGGCACCGTGCCACACCTCAACTTAAACGGTTAACGGGGCGGGGAAGGTTGCCCTGACCCCGAACTACCCCTTTGCCATTTGTAGTTCTAGCGTCATGTTAGCATCTTTATAGAGATATATGAAGGTTACATGAGAAAAGATATTTAATTGATATCGAGAGATACTTTTAATTAACTAAGGAACATTGGTTGACAAGAATTGGCACATATTTCCTTGTTATTGAATTGTATTGAAAATGATTAATAATGGGGATTCAATGTCCTATACCTTCTCATCTAAAATTAGTTCAAAAATTGATCGCTAGAATTGTTAGCTTAATTAATTAATTAGTATAAATCAATGTCCTAAAGTGTAAAGTGTATCTAAGCGTGGAGACGAAGTTTCAAGCTTTGCGATCTTAAGTGAGCCTAGGCGTAACAAAATGTTTTCCTTTTTTAATATTATTTTGAATTTCTAACCATTTTAAAAATTATTTAATAATTAAAATAATATATATCAAATATCTAAAATTATAAAATACTATATTTATTTAATAATTTATACAATTAGTCAATTGTACAATTTTCAAGTTTTCAAAATACAAAAACTAAACTATTTTTTATAATTTCAATTTTCAACAAAACAAGTCATACTAAATATTTATAGGAACATCATACATGTTTTTGAAGTTTTCAACAAATTAATGAGTAATTATGTCGAATAAAGTCATTTTTACTTTTATATTAATAAAATCTTTTGAAAAATTGAAATTAAAGTCAAATGAAATGTTTTTTTTAAATGAAAAATAAAATTAATAAAGTAAAGTCAAATAAAAAGACTTTCAGAAAAATAATAGAGTGTGTTTAGGGAAGACAAAAGAGTCGATTGAAAAAATCTAGCAATTTAGGAATTGCTAAAAAAAGGGTCTAGGCATGAAGCGAGGTGTCTTGCCCAAGTTTTGAGCATAAGCAAAGCCTAGGCGAGCTTTTTAGAATGTTGGTCTAAATCATTCAAACAACTTTAGCTATTCGATTATAATTACAATTGATTTAGTTCACGATGCCGTACATTTGCGGGAAATCAAACGATCAAGTATTTGATGCCATTATCGAGAACTATTGTATTTAATCAGATTTAGTTATAACTTTAGTTTGAATTTTTATTGCTTGCTTAGTTTTTGAATTTATATTAGAAAAAATACAGTATTTTCTCTATATTTTGAGGATCTTGTATGCAAAGTTCCCGATACAATGATCTTGCTCCATTTGATTCGAAACAAATATTTAGATTGAGAAGGAAAGAACATATAATAGCACACCAAAAATAGCCAGCAGAATCAATAGTAGAAAATATACAAAATCAAGTGACCACCAAATTGAATGTAAATATAGATCATCATGTTTTATCCAAGGGTAATGAGAACGAGAGAGTAATGGGGAAATAAATGGTTCCACAATGGTAGAAGGTAGATCCAGCATTTGGGCAAGCTGATTTTCACTTGAGGATGGACGTAATAAACATGTTTCAAAATGCATTACAGTTATTTGGGAGACTAATAGACTATCCAAATGCTCATATATAGAGGTTTTTGGACGTGTGTAGCAATTGAATATCTGAGGGTTTCCAGTGACGCAATTCGACTGATTCTTTCCATACTCTTTGAAAGATTTAGCTAGGGAATGGTTGGATGCTTTCCCACCTCACAACATCACTACTTAGGACCGTTGGAGCTAGAAATTTTTAAATAAATACTTTCGAACAAAAGTAGTGCCAAATTGAGCGATAAAATCCCTATATTCTCCGAACTTGAGCCAAAGAACTATTATGAGGCATGAGATAGATATAAAGGTCTGCTTCGACAATGTCCACAATATGGGTTACAGAAATTGCTACAACTTCAATACTTCTAAATTGAGTTGAATCCAACAAGTAAGGCTAACATTGACTTTGCCTGTTATAGGTCAATTAGAAAAAGGATTGCAGATCAAGTCTATCAAACCATCAAAGTGTTCTGCTCTGTTGTGATTGAGGCCACTTTCAAAGCGCCCATCTAGTGTTATATTCTATTAGGCCATCCTACATCACTGACATGACTCATACAATAACCTCCTCTCATTGCCTCGTCATCACTGTAGTAATCAAAATGTTGTAAACCCCAACCCAAGAAAACAATCATTCTCAACTGAACCCCCTTTGGCTCTCACCATAAGCTGATGTCATCTCTAAAACATTGAATTTTTTGGAAGAAATATAGAACAAGCGGGAAGAAATGTGCAAAAAGTCGAAAAAAGTTTACCTAAAGAGAATGCTTTGTTGGTACAACTTGAACATAGCAAGGAACTAGTTGCCAGGAATATAGGTTGAGGCGATTAACCGTAGTCGTCGGATTAAATCAAGAACGATTTGAACTGTCCATTTATACTTCTCATCCAAACTGTTTAATTGAAAAGACGACTATTTACATTTGAACGTAGGGCCATAATGGAGCTGTGCAGTTCACGTACGTGTAAAGGTACATTGCCTATAAGTACATTAAGATAGTCCACCACTACTCATTAAATTCCATAACGTGTGCATTGGGGGATGCACAATGTCATTTAGTTTTTGAAGACACACGACCTTTCAAATCAGTGGCACGAGTCCAATTAACGTCTTTTCACATTAGAGGCGTCACTTTGTAACAATGTCTCACATACTTTCATAGGCCTCATCGCAAAAACTTGGGACTTCGACTTTGTTACGTTTCATTTCCTTCCAAAGGTCTCATCCTTGAAAAATTGATTTTCACCACGATGGCAAATATCTTTCCTAATTTATGGACTTCACCCCTAGAACATATGCCTCCAACTTCACAAATTCTGACTCTTACAATCAGTTTTTTCCTCATTTTACCTTGTTCTCTTTCGTTTTGGGGTTTTAACCTACAAAAGTCATAATTACATAATTGTGAATAGAAATTTGATCAATTTAATCAATAATTAGCTGGTTAAAGTATCTAATAAGTGTGCAAAAACACACTTACCAAACACTCCCAAATTTAAGCTCTTGCTCGTCCCGAACAAGATTATCTAAAACACAATCAAGTAACACATAATAATAATCAACAAATTAGATAGCTTGCCAAAAATATCCAAGAATGTAAAATTGTATAATCAATTACAAGTATGCTCCCGATAATGCTAGAAAAATAATTTAAGCTTATCCAATATTCAATCAGTGTGTGTGTGTGCGCGCGCGAGTACAAAGTCACTTTCAATCATCATCTAAATTAGAAA
>CAIGRL010240342.1:0-25921 GCA_903798325.1 Fraxinus xanthoxyloides
AAAAAAAAAAAAAAAAGGGGAACTTTTTGAATCCTTAGCCTTGACCTTAATTGTTCCGTGAACAATTCCCTGTTAAGTATTTTAAAACATTAGCAAATAATAATTTTGTATCAAGTTTGATTCAAATTAACTTTTTTCAAGGTGTTGACGTAAATGTCTATGTTAATTGTTATGTGCCATTACCATGTAGACAAGCGAGAAGATTAATATATCCAAATTCAAGTGAATCTACTCTCGTAATAAGATTATTATTCTATCCTATAATTTCAAAAGATATTCGAGCCCATTTTTTCTTAAAAATGCATTCTGGAATAATAAAATGACATCTTAATAATGTCCTTAATCAACCAAACATTCCAAAATAGATGCTCAAAAGGACAATTAGGGTGTGTTTGAGCCACATTATTTTGGAAAAATGCATTCTGGAATAATAAATTGATGGAGAATGTATGATTGAAAAATACGGAGAAGTTTTGGGGTTGCGTGTAACATATCTTATTGAAGAATATGTGATTGTAAGGAAGAGAGAAAAATGTATTTTAAAAATAATGGAATCGAACTTAATTCCATCGCCAAATTTTCAAAATTACTTTCTAAAACAAATTAAATATCTTAATGACTCGAATAAAAATAAATGTCAAGACAAAAAATTAAGGGAGTGTGTTCAATTGAGACTTTTAATGATTTTTTGGGATTTAAAAAGTATAGGAGCATTCAATGTAGGCTTTTGAAAACTCTCTAAAAGTATTAATTTATTCAATTGAGATTTTTATAACTTTTAAAATGTTTCTAAAAATCATGGTGTATTCAATCAAAACTTTTTAGGAGTCTTTATAAGTGTTGAGGTATTCAAATTTTAATTACTTTTAGAGTTTTTTTTTTTTATAAGTGTTGAGTTATTACATGATACTAACTTTTCAGCAGAAAGTACTAAAATAATATCTCAAAACCTGTCTTTCATTAATCACAAAATTTTGGAAGACTTTCACGAAAAAAAATGTATTTTTTCTCAGTATTTCTCCTTCATTTTCTCTTTTACGAACATTAGAGTTATGATTAAATTTATTTATTCTATTGATTATATTAGTTTCTATTTTTCTTTTTTTTCTCTCTTATTATTTATTTCTATTTTCTATGAAATTAATTAAATTTTATTCTTATGAATTGTTTTTTTTCTTTTTTCATTCATATTTTTGTGATAAATATCTATTTTTTTATTAAATTATAAAATTTTATATAGATTAATTTATAATTAAATTTAAATATATTAATTTTTTATTTCTTCTTTATTATATTAATAATATCAAATATTAAATTTATTTTTATTTTATTTTTATTATTTAATTAATTAATTAAAGTCTTAAATTTTAAAAATATTTTTTATTATATGGGGGAAGGGAATGGGCAGGGGAATTGTGGTAATCATCACATTGCATGTGATAATTTTATACTATTATACTAAATCCACATGAATTCTATTTTAAATGAAAGTTTTTTAAAGTTTTTTGAATTCTACAAAGTTTATCAAAATTTTGAAATGAAATTCGACTTCCACTAATTCCATACAAATCTGTAAAAAAAATCGAAATCCATATAAATCATCATTTAAAAAAAAAATCAATCAAAATCTTCAAAAGTTCCAATTCAATATGCCACCCTAAAAGTCAAATTCAAAATTAGAATTCACCAATTCTGAGTTGTGTCATCTACAATGGACACAACATAATCAACGGCTAGTTTTCTCCCTCTCTTTCTTTGTAATTACAAATGGCAGAACCTTGAATTCCAATAATTCAGACAATATCTCATTCCACGTTTCGTCGGTTAACGTAGTAGTTGTGGAGGTCAAATGTTGATATGTTCGATCATTAAATATCAGTCGCTCCAAAATTTAAATATAAATACAAATATATAGACTTAAAAACACTATTTTGCATATACAATTTGTCCATCTTAGAAAGAGAGAATAAGGAGAGGGCGGTGAGAGAGAGAAAAAGATTGTTAAATTTTCCTTAGCGGGTCACCAGCCTTCGAGTCTGCTCTTTACAGGCATTGATCTGAAGGTACATTACATTTACTCCTCCATTTGATCCTCAACAGGGAAAAAAAAACTGAAAAATATTAATTATCTTGAGGCACATGCATAATTATAAATATATATAAAGGTATGTATAAATTTATTTATTCTTATAGGAATCCCAATTAATCAAGATTCTTGAAGCCCTAAAAGAAGTTTGAATTTTTGTGTGATTTATGAGGTACCCATGTTCTTGAATTTTCAAATTCTGTTATATTGTGAAATGTGTTGATGAAATTTTGATGTAATGTGACTTTGATTTTGGGTTTCCCTAGGTTTGGTACCAGAATTTGGGAATTGCCCCCTTGATCTCCAGGGATTTTTCTTTCCCTTCTAGCTATTCAATAATTTCCAATAATCTCGAGTTTTCGAGATTAAGAAGGGGGGAAAAGCATACAATTTGGAGGAGAATTCGGAAAAAAAAAGAAGGAAAAACTAATAGCTTTGCATTGGTTAGTTTTGAATTATGAGTGCTGTTTCGGGTGTGATCTCAAGACAAGTATTGCCAGCATGCGGCGTCGTTTGTTTCTTTTGCCCCGCAATGCGAGCAAGGTCGAGACAGCCTGTTAAAAGGTACAAGAAGTTGATCGCCGACATATTTCCTCGGTCCCAGGTTAGTTCTTGAATCATATGTTTGGTTTTATGGATACTCAGTTTCGTGGTTAGAATTGTTTCCTTTGCTAATGATATAGCCCCTCTAAATTTATTGGCATCGAGGTTTAGTATGTATATATATAATGGTATTCAAGATGTTTAATATCTGCATTATGATTTTATAAACTTCAAGTTTTGTGTATATATATAAATTTTAACCGGCTTAGGTGATATCTTTCTTTTGGCCATTTCGTTGGAAAAGTTGCCATAGTAAAACCTCTCTATAGTCATATTGTTGGGACCAGACTAATTTCGTTACTGGGAAGAAGTTATAACTTAGTAGAGGTGTAGTTACAAAACTTATATGGTGCGGAAGCGTTATGAATTCTTGAAATAAGAATTGTAATGAAAGAACTATATTGGAATAACTTGCTTTGTATTGATTGAATAATAATTGATGTTATCAAAAAAGTGTACAATGCCTCTATATTTATTGACAAAACTATTTCCTACTTCTACTAATAATAGGAAACTAAAATAAGAAAACTAATAAAATCCTAATCTAATTAAAATCCTATTCTAATCAATAAGAAAAGAAATCATATTCTAAACAAGAAATAATAATAAAAAGATAAAACCTATTAGAACTAAAAATGGAAACTAGAAATGATAAATCACAATTGCAGTAGGAAATTACTAATCATGATTATGTACTCCATCAATCCCCTCTACTTGAATATAACTTGTCCTCGAGAAAACATCAATCAATTGGGAGGAAAATACTTAAAAAATTTATGTCAATACTAATATTGAAGAAATTTCAATTTCTTGATGTTTAGCCTCCCCATAACTTTGTTCTTATCCAGGAATAGGTCTGCATGATAAGTTACCTCCCCAACATAATGAGATATTGTAAAATTAGTACGCGACAGCTTGGGCTTGATAAATCATTTTGTTTTTTTGCAAAGGCCTCATATAATTTATGAGCAAATGTCTCATGAGTAGATTTTGGAAACATACAAGCTTCATCGAGAAATGCAATTATTCTACCAGTTTTCTTCTCAACCAGATCGAGCACATCTTGATTATCAACAAATTCTACATAGCTCCAGTTTATCTTTTCTTTTTCATACTCTTCTGGTTCCATCTTAAAAACATGCTGGTTACTGTTTTTTATTGGTAAAATTGATACAGAACGGCTCAAAACTGTTGTGCTTAAAACTTTCAAACCCGTAGATATCAAGAATTCCTATTATTGTCTTTAAGTTTGGATCCTGTCCGATGGAGATACTTATTTTTTCGACAGCCCAGTCGAGCAGGCGAGAATATATAGTTTTAGCCAACGTATCACTACTCCCCAAAGCATATCACTGCTACTCAAAGCAGCCCTTGGATCAAGAGTCTGAGTAATAACTTTCTCAGGTGTCACCAACACACACTTAATAAGTGCATTTTCCGGGCTCTTTGGATCACACTTGAGCAATTCAGGAGTATTATCAAGATGAAATCAAGAGTTTTCATCCTTAATCACAGAAGATTCGATCTTGCTATTAAGAGCAATATTATAACACACCTTGATGACTCCAAGCAATGGCTAGAAATGAACCCTGAACTTAGTAGATGCTACAGCAGTAAGAAGCAACTTCAACTATCAAGTGATTTAGTTGCGCATTTTTAGCACCATCTAGATGAGGATCACCCTCAAGGAGATCATATCTAATGAGCTTATGGAAAGCTCCATGTCTCTAATGTTCTTGGTCTCTAAGTGGATTCTAAACAAGCTTAGCCCGAGCTCCTCCTAAAGTATGCCTTGCACTTTCTAAGGCTGTCATTAAAGACCCACTATTGTCTACAGGCCGGCTAGCAGATTCCACCTCCTCAGCAACAGCGGGAACATTATTTGATTGATCTGATTTCGTCTCCAATTTTTCAACTCCAACATCAGTTGTAGGTAAATTACTGTCGCTTCAAATGAGGATGCTGCTTGGTTGGATTCACCAGAATCAGGTTGACGTTCTTTAAACCGTCTTTGNAGCAACTTCAACTATCAAGTGATTCAGTTGCGCATTTTTAGCACCATCTAGATGAGGATCACCCTCAAGGAGATCGTATCTAATGAGCTTATGGAAAGCTCCATGTCTCTAATGTTCTTGGTCTCTAAGTGGATTCTAAACAAGCTTAGCCCGAGCTCCCCCTAAAGTATGCCTTGCACTTTCTAAGGCTGTCATTAAAGACTCACTATTGTCTACAGGCCGGCTAGCAGATTCCACCTCCTCAGCAACAGCGGGAACATTATTTGATTGATCAGATTTCGTCTCCAATTTTTCAACTCCAACATCAGTTGTAGGTAAATTACTGTCGCTTCAAATGAGGATGCTGCTTGGTTGGATTCACCATAATCAGGTTGACGTTCTTTAAACCGTCTTTGATTCATTCATGATTGACAAGTTTAATTCCCTCCTCTTTTGTTGGACACTTCCTAACTTCAACTTCCTCATCATCGGACCGTGGCTTGATCTTGGAATTTTCAATTGTAGTTTCAATATACAAGAAATCAGCAAGTCTAGAATTTTCAACTTGCACGTGCTTTTCTTTTTCTATTTTAGCATCATGGATGGTACCATCTTGATTATTTTGAATTACATCTTTTTTAACCTCATCATCTACCTTACGAATCTTTTTATCTTTATTTACACCAGTACTCACAAATTGCTCGTCACATGACACCAAAATAATCTTCATATTGTACCACCCAAACACACATATTATCTCGACATATGTAAGTGGCATCTACATCATAGTACCATGATTGTCCCTAAAGTATATGATTATTTTCTATCTCTACTACGTTACATATAATCTCGTCTTCATATTATTTTCCAGTAAAAACTGAAATTATACATACTTCCATAATTTGACTTTCTCGTTCATGTGAAGTTTGATAGCATGATGAGTATTTTTTAGTCTTCAAATTTAAAGCTTTCACTAATGCTTTGGACACCAAGTTGTCACTACTCTCATGATTTATTATCACCTTGCATACTTTATTCTTGATGGTGCATCATTTTCTAAAAATCTTCTTACACTTCATATTGGACTCTTTTATATCTTCTACGAAGAATCCCTACTAACTTGTGTGTATTCAAAACTTAGCTGGGACTCAAGGAAACTCTCTAACCACATGTTGTCGTGTTTTAATCTAGTTGAAGCAACCAACATTCATAGCAGTTAAAGTCTGCAAATTCTTGTCAATTGCCTCTTCATGGGCTCGCGATTCCTTTCAAGACTAAATGCAGTCAGCACCTACGCAATGTTGTGAAGGGTTTCATCAATCCCCTCAATTCGTTGTTCGACTTTTTCGACCACCAGAACCATTGTTAGCTATCATATTGAGGCAATTTCCTTTGATACCAATTTTTGTACAAAAGCATTATGAATTCTTGTAATAAGAATTGTAATGAAAGAACTATATTGGAATAACTTGCGTTTTATTGATTGAATAATAATTGATGTTATAAAAAAAATGTACAATGCCTCTATATTTATGGGCAAAATTATTTCCTACTTCCACTAATAATAGAAAACTAAAATAAAGAAACTTATAAAATCCTAATCTAATTAGAAATGATATACTAATCAATAAAGAAAATAAATCATATTCTAAACAAGAAATAAGAATGAAAAGATAAAACATATTAGAACTAAAAAATGAAACTAGAAAAGATAAATCACAATTGTAATAGGAAATTACTAATCATGATTATGTACTACATCATTATAGTTTTGACTCAGTTATCCCCTGTGTAAATGTTATAGAGGTAAAACATGAACTATATTAATAATTAAGAGCATGTCAAATCCAAGGTATAGACATTGATGAAAGAATCAAAGAAATAGACATAATTTTCAGAAAATTCGTACATGTATCTATGTGGCATACATTTTTTTTACTCAAACAACTTTAGATAAATATTTTATTTCATCTTAAACCTTTAATGTAACATAGGATATATTTTTTGCAATATACCGATAATTACTATGGGGAGGCAAGTTCCTTAAGATGGAACTTAATAAAATCATGACTTATTACAATGTGGAGTTTATATTATTTACAACTGGCCCAAGTTGGGATCAAATTTTTTTATGACTACATGGAGGTTATTCCTATATAGAGAGTATCACCATAGAGAGGTCTTACTATATTATTTATTTTTACTTATAAACTTTTGTCGCTAACAAGTTTAGAATTACATACTAGTTGTCTAGCGAAGAAACTGTGGTTGCTTCATTATCTCTACGTAATTTGGCAGAAGATTACCTTTTTCATATAGCCTATATTTTCTACTATCTCCTAATGGCTTTAATATGTTGCAATATAGCTCTTTGGGAAAAAAGAAAAAAAATTGAGTTGTACCCTCATTAAAGAATATCTCAAAAGTTTTCAAGTAACTGCTCAACATTAGGTTTAAGGAAGTACGTTGTGTGGAAATGCATCATATGAATGCTTCATCAAGAAGTATTCTGTGAATGAGCAATGAATTTCTGATGTCGTGATGTTATATCACATTTGTTAGTTTTCACATATATTTCTTTTTAATTTATAGGACGGAGAACCAAATGATCGGATGATTGGGAAACTATGTGAATATGCTACAAAAAATCCTTTGCGCATTCCAAAGGTACTATTTATTTTATGCAGCCTAGTGAAATAATTTGCTTGTTCTGGTAATGCAATATGGTGAATTTATACAGCAACCGCTACGTATTAGCATCTGTATTCATCGTTCTTTATCATGATTTAACTCTTTGTAGACTTCAAATATGGATGGGTTAGTTGAGATAGCCAAAGTTTCGCTATATTTTCTCAAACCTCCAAATTTAAGATGGGTGCCAAGTACTAACTAGGGGGATTATTTTCTTTAGACATCATTTTCTATCAGTATCTTTATGACAATTGCCTATTAATGATTCAATTCGATTAATTTATGATAAATGGTCGGAGATTTCTATATAGTCACTCGCATTTTGTATATAGAGATTTCTGTATTGAAAGTAATATGAGCTGTAGTTTAGTACCTACCGGCTACCACAGAATTTGATGTTAAAGGAGTTTGAGAAACTTCTCGATATTCTAGATCCCACCCCCAAATGAAAGGGAGAAGGATTTGAAACATAATGGACAAGAAAGGGTTCCACAAACCAAAATCTTGGATAAGATTGTACAGTCTTTGATTCTATACAGCTTGCCACAGAGATTTACACCATAATTTCCAGAAAAATAGCCTTGTTTGTGTTCCTATATTCTTTTTCTTGGCTAAATGGAATTTGCATCGTCTGATTCTTTGAATGTCTTTTCTGTCATGTCAGTTAAATTTGTAGGAGGCATGCATGACTCTTTGACAGGCGGCCTTTTCATTTCAATATCTTCCGAATATGAGCATCCACGAAGCAAGAAATCCCTTGAAATTAATTAACAGCAAAAACATGCATTATATTTCTTCTTTCAGATGGTCAAATGTGTGTTATGTTGTGGTTCTCTGGGCAAAAGCAAGTTTTTCATTTGTGATATTTCTTGTCTGATGACAGATTACTAGCTCCCTTGAGCAAAGGTGTTACAAGGAGTTACGAAGTGAAAATGTCAGATCAGCAAAAATTGTTATCCATATTTACAGAAAATTGTTAGTTTCTTGCAAGGACCAAATGTATGTCCGTTGTTACTTTTATTTTTGTGCTTTTGGGTTGTATTCAGAAGATATTTTTCATGGAAAGTCTTAGAGTATTACTTTTTCCTTGTTGAAAGGTTAATTTGTCCCTAAAATGTTTTAGAGTTGTAACAATGGAGGAGGGAGTATATCACTAAATTAATAAATACCAGGAAACAGCCAGATTTTGGGTTTTTAATCGTGGGATTCTCCTAGCTTAACAAGATAGAGTCTAATTGGGTGTCAAACAGCATGATCAGAAAAGCAGAAGAAATGCTTAGTAAAACAGCAAGAGGCACACTTATGTTGGCTGATAAATGGATGCTGAAAATATATTTTTAATTTTAATCCAACTACTCTTGTTATTGTTGGATATTGAGATTCTGCAATAAAAGTCCTTATTAATACCATTTTTTTCCCCTGATATTGACCTTGTCCATTGAGTGCCTTGACGACCAATTACAAGCAATTTTTTGATTGCATTTGCCATAGTTGGGATTTACCACATACCCTAAATTCACTCTATGCCTATTTATGTTAGATATATGTTTGCAAATAGTCTACTAAGCATTATGCAAACCCTGCTGGATCAGACTGACCAGGATGAAATGCTAATTATTGGAAGCCACTCTCTCTTTGACTTCATAAACAATCAGGTTGGTTTTGTCCTGTTAAATACTTTAGGTTAGGGTGCATTATATGCTCTTATGATTTATCTATTCTTGTGGAAACATTAGATTTATTCAACTTTTGTCATATTTCACAGAAGGATGGAACTTATATGTCTAACCTTGAAGGGTTTATTCCAAAGCTCTGTCAAATGGCTCAAGAAGAGGGAGATGATGAGAGAGCAAAACATCTTCGTGCAGCTGGGCTGCAAGCTCTATCTGCTATGGTATCCTGTTCACATTTGGGTCTATTCACTTTTAACATGGCTACTTCTACAGAGTATTGCAATTTCATTTCATACACTAGTGATAAATCTTCTGTCTCCTTTCTTCTCAAAGCCTGGATTCTAAATATACTGACCAATAAGATTTTTGGGAGGTTAAGAATCTTCTTCAAAGCAATCAGCCAAGAGAGTGACATTTAGATTATTCATTCTATTCTTGTTTATTGTCGATGCAGGTTTGGTTCATGGGTGAATATTCCAATATTTCAATCGAGTTCGATGATGTAAGAAAATATTTTAACATAGGTGAATCTTTTTTTTTCCCCGGCATGCATAACCATCATGAATGACTATATAACATTCCTGACCATTAATGAGCAAGTGGATTTAAAAGTTGAATTAGTACATTATTCTGAATATTAAAACAAAAAATAGTTATTTTGAGCATATTAACCAGTGTCAATAAATATTCTTAGCAGTAGTTTAAAGGAAAATGGTATTTTATATTAAAACTACAAGGGGTAATTAGCACATAACCTCCCTACTTTTCACTATTATTGTGGAAAACGTCCATACCTTCCATTTTTTGGGCATTTTCACTCTTAATTACACCTCTGAGTGTGCATAAGGACCTTTTCATCCAATTTCTCTGTTAAGTGAAGGGTATTCTCGTCATTTTTCACCTTTCTTCTCAATTTGAACTCATTTTCTCCGCTATTTCTTTTTCTGAAAACTAACATTTAGTTTCTTGACTTGGAATTTATATTCATTGGCGTGTTGTCTATAATATTCTACTAAACCATTCAAAAATCAAGAGTTTTGACAGACATGACTACAAATCTTGGATTCTTCAATAGCTAGAGATGAGTAGAACTCATTTTAAGCTAGTTGGCCAACAAGAAATAGTGGGCTGCTTGGATAGCGTTGAAAATTTGAACACTGCCTACATGGAGTAGGGAAAGAATAAGGACATCATTTTGAATCCAAATACACCAAAAACTAGTGATTTGTGTGTAAATAAATTCCTAGTGAAGAAACTAAAGTTAGTTTTCAGAGGAAGAAGTAGAGGAGAAAATGGGTTCAAATGGGGAAGAAAAAGGAAAAGTGGCGAGAATACCCTCCAAATAATAGAGAAATTGGATGAAAATGACATTTTGTGCAATCAAAGTTGTAAGGATGAAAATGCCAAAAAATAGAAGGTAACGACGTTTTCCACAATAATAATGAAAAGTGGGGACGTTATATGCTAATTACCCAAACTTGAAGTTTACGGTCCTGGAAATTCAGAAGGAAGTGTGTATTGATTTTTAGTAGGACCAATGTTATTGAAAGTATTCCATCCCCATATTTTTGTAAAGAGTAAATATATTAAATAAATAAACGTGTATTCTAACTAACAACTCAATCCTTTAGATGAGGAGGTTCAGCATTGCGTTTATAAAAACTGTGCATGTTTTTGTAAAGAATGAGTCCAATCTATACGTGAGGAGACTTGTTAAACACTGAATATAAATAAATTATGGGTATCCTTTCTAATAGCTTAGACTTTACATGAGGTGGTTCAACAATTTTAATAAAATAATCCCAATAAATGTGTATAGACTAGGAATATATTATTTTTACTCAATGTTTTCCATATTAAGCAAGACATGTAAACATCTAGTGAATAGACAATTATTTTTTAAGGTCAAGGCTTTAATTTTTTCATCTATTTAAGGTTTTCAATGAAATTAAAAAGAATAAATGTTATTTAGCACCACTGATGTTTAACACCAGTTTAGGTGGCTACATTAGTGATATTAAATTACAAGTTCAATTAAATGAATCACATAACTTTACCTTTAATTAAATCTATTACATAATGCCACGTAAACTAGCATTCTAGCATCACTAGTGCTAGATAGCATTATTCAATTAAAAATCTTCTACTATTATTTAGTTTGTCATAAAAACTTATCCCTCTACTTTATCGAGTCCAAGGGTATTATGGCATATATGCATTGAAACATTTTAACATTGAATTCTTAGTTTAGTTTTATATAATTTTTAATCTCCTACCTTTTCTCATAGATGTGTATATCCTATTCTATTCATTAACTCATACTTCCATTGATCAGATTGTTTCAGTAGTCCTTGAAAATTATGGAGGAATTAGTCAAGAGTCCAATGATCCAAATGAAAGTCATTGGGTCCAAGAAGTTTGTAAATTTGAGGGCCATGACTCCCCTTCACCTGAAGTTGCAACAAAGGTTCCTTCTTGGAGGATGATTGTAAATGAGAAAGGAAAAAATAATATGACAACGTAATTTCTCTGCATGTTATTAATTTTCTTAAGCATCTTATGCTATCCTTAAGGCATATTTCGTTTTACCGTCAACAGGGAAGATTCCAGGAATCCATACTTTTGGTCTAGAGTATGCCTTCACAACATGGCCAAGCTAGGGAAGGAGGCTACAACAATGCGCTGTGTTTTGGAATCTTTGTTCCGCTATTTTGATAATACAAATCAATGGCCTGCTGATCATGGCATTGCTCTTGCTGTCCTGAAAGACATGCTGTTTTTAATGGATGATTTAGGTATTCATGTAACTTTCTCTTTCTATTCCTCAGGTTAATTTGTGTGTTCCACTAAAGCTACTCCTCTGCCTTACTTTGAGTGGCATGTTTCCTTCATTTGCAGCGCACAATACACACTCTTTGTTGTCAATACTGATCAAGCATCTCGATCATAAAAATGTAGTGAAGAAACCTGAAATGCAGCTTGAAATTGTTTCGGGTGCTACTTCCCTTGTTCAACTTGCAAAGGTTCATTCATCAGTAGCTATTGTGACTGCCATGAGTGATATTATGAAGCATCTGCGGAAAAGTATACAATATTTGCTTGATGATGCAAATCTTGGTGCTGAATCAATCAAATGGAACAGAAAGTTCTATGAAGCATTGTATGACTGTCTCACGGAGTTATCATATAAGGTGGGTTATCTAGTGTGTTTGAATATTAACAGCATGCCAGAGCTTAGAAGTTGTTACAAGTCTACTGCGTAAACGTTATACCTGGATACTACAAGTTTATTGGGTCCAACTCTAGTTGAGGGGGAAAAAAATTATTTTCCTCTTTTTAGCAATTTTTTAATGGACTTTGCAAAGCAGCTGGATTTTCAAAGTCAGTAACACTTTGTATTGGTTACCAGGTTGGAGACGCAGGCCCAATCCTTGATGTAATGGCTGTGATGTTAGAGAACATCTCAAGCATTACAGTTGTAGCCAGAACTACTGTTTTTGCTGTTTATCGTACTGCACAAATTGTAGCTTCTGTTCCAAATTTATCCTATAAAAACAAGGCAAGGTCTTTTACAAATTACATAATTTCATCAGCTATAACACACTCTATGCGTACATGTGTATTTATCCGTGTGTCTACTATATTTAATTTTGTGGCCAAATTTTTGGTTCCTTAGGCTTTTCCGGAGGCTTTATTTCATCAATTACTTACAGCTATGGTCCACCCAGATCACGAAACACGAGTTGGAGCTCACCGTATCTTCTCTGTTGTCCTTGTGCCATCTTCTGTTTGCTCTCACCCAAGCTCAGCTGCACCTGAGTCAAAGAAGACTGTAGAGTTTCCAAGAACACTCTCAAGAACTGTTTCTGTGTTTTCTTCATCGGCTGCCCTTTTTGAAGAGCTGAGGAACCAAAGGACTTCTTCAAGGGAGAATCTAAATGAATTAAACAACAAAAAATCTGTAGGTGAGGAGGAACAGCTAAACAATAACAGAGGAATGTTGAACAAAATTAAGTCAACTTATAGTCAAGTAAATAGCTTCGGAAGTTCACCAGCACCAGCTGTAGATTCTGTAACCAAGTCAAGTAAAGACATGGTAAGTTTCTGGCTTCTCTTTACTGCTATCGGAGTCCATAGTTTTAGGCTTGTACATAAATGTGCTTTGTTGCTTTCATACTTGTTAAGATTTGGAATTCCATCTTAAAATGTCAACCTTATTAAGAGGAGTAACTCAAACTCATATAAGTTGGCATATGTTTTCATCTTTATTCGATATAGGATTTTATCCCTTAATATGCATCCACAAGATGGTGGCTTGTATGAGCAGACCAGTCTTGAAATTTGTATGCTCAAAATTTTTGAGTCTTAATCGAATGCTCATTGGAGTTTAATGGGCTCTGATACCACGTTAAGATTTGAAATTCCATCTTAAAATGTCAACCTTATTAAGAGGATTAACCCAAACTCTTATAAATTGGTATATGTTTTCATCTTTATTAGATGTGGGATTTTATCCCTTAACAATACTGGTCTTTTTTCTATCCATATCCTGATTTCATCTAACAGCCGCAAAAAATACATACTAAGCCTTATTCCCAATAAATTGGATCGGCTACATGAATCCTTCTTAGCCATTATGCTCTGGATTGTATGTTTCTTTAATGCAGTTTTGGAAGAAATACACACGTTTATATTTTAATTTGTGTAGTGGAATTGTCCTCTACCGGAGTTGTCTGTTAAATTTGTTGACGGTAGTACTAAATCGTATGATTCCTTTCCTTTAATTAGGATGCCATTCCTCTTAGGTTGAGCAGCCACCATATAACCCTCCTGCTTTCATCTATTTGGGCACAGTCCATCTCTCCTGCAAATATGCCAGAAAACTATGAAGCTATTGCTCACACGTACAGCTTGGTTTTGCTCTTCTCTCGAACTAAGGTAATTTATTGTTTCAGTGGTCTTTAAAATCTCTATTTGAATTAAAGCGTTTAAGTAAAATTTATATAAAATAAATGTGTCCCTTCTATAATAATTTGAGCATTTAAATGGGACGGTTCAGCATGGTAGATTTGTAGTCGAGTGCTCGAGTCTTGCCACCACGTATTTTATCAAAATTGTGCACGTGTCAGATATTTTATTAAAAATCGAAACCGGTATGCACAAGGGAGGGACTAGTGAGAATGCTTCTCGCCCTATGAATAAGTTATTTGTTGATCATAGTTTTCTGGTCAATAAGCCCCATTTTAAACGAGTTGTTTAGTGAAGAATAAACAGAAAAAGAGATGCTTTTGCTTTTATTAATTGGAAAAAATGACCCATCCTACTGCAATATGTGTAGGGGTATTTAAACCACAGGAGATTCCATTCCATTGAAAATATTCTGTGAATTAAGGCACATAATTAACTTGCATGTCCCATGACCCTTTTGTTCTTATGCTGATCTGGTCAACTGTGTTAATGGGCAATGTATCAATTTTCTTCCAAAAAATGCTTTTTGGGCCGTTATTATATTTTACATCATCCATCTGATGCAGAACTCCCGACGTGATGCTCTAATCCGAAGTTTTCAGTTGGCATTTTCTTTACAGAGTGTTTCTCTTGCAGAAGGAGGTAAACCTGCAAACTCATTCAGCCACATATAATGTGTACTCTAAAGACAATTGAATGTGTTGCTAAGCCTAAAAAAACCATAAGCTACTTTTAAGTTTTAAGCAATATTATGTTCCCAAATTTTTTAATACTACTTTTATCTTTAATTCTTAGGAAAAATGTTGATTTTCTCTTTCGTTGCCATCAAAATTAGGAACTTGCTTATTTCCAACTTTGACCGGTTAAAAATTATTTATTTTAAAACCTAGTTATTTACTCCTAAGTAAATCTTTTGTGCTTATCCAAGCATGCTTTGTTTTATTGGGGTGAACTGATGACGCCTGTCATGGTAGCATTTTAATAAATGACCAATCATCAAATAGGTGCTTTTAGACATGTCTTTCTATCCTATATTGAGGTCAAGTCTTCTTATCCTACAAGTTGATCGCATCAAATGCTTCAAATTAAAAGGTTATTTATTGAACCGTGTATTTAAGGAACATAGAAGAGAGAAAAGATTGAACTTCATATTTTTAAAGTTAAACACACTAAATTTAGAATTGACTGTGTTTTTTAACAGTTGTTGAGCAATAAAAAAACCCTGTTAAAAAACCAGGAAAAGTAGATGAACCATTATACTTTTATAACTCCAACTTTAAGTTCATCTCGACAATTCCTCCATGGATTATATTTGACAAATGCTAGTTCCATCTATTTTGTTCTTTCTTTATTTTTTTTTCTAAGTTAGTTCTATGTCTTTCTTTAATAAGCATTTTTATGCTTGTAGGATTAAAATCAAGATTTTAATCTAAGTCAAAATCAACAATTAATTTCAACCTCATATTTCATGGGACACACAACTTTTCAATTACACATTTCATCAATTTTTATCAAAATCTCTTAAAAATCTAATTTTAATGCCCACCAAACAAGGGCTTAATCAACGTGAATGGATTAAAATAGAAAGGATTTCATTCGTTCAATCTTCTGTATTTTCAGGACCACTGCCACCATCACGTCGAAGATCCCTTTATGTACTATCGACTTCTATGATTATCTTGGCATCAGAGGCATACAGCATTCCAATTGTCCCGTGTGTAAAGGCTATGCTTTCCAATGAAATGGTTGTTCCCTATCCTATAAACTTTTCTTTCTTTTTAACTGGTTAAATTCCTCGTGCTTGGCTTATAGAAAACTGCTTGTCCCCGTCAACAATTTGCGGGATAATTTTCTCGTTATGTCTTCCCTTCTTTATATCAAATTGCAAGATATTTTGGATACAAATTATATATGGAAACTACCTATTATTTACAAGGAAATATCTAATTAGCCATAAGTAAATAATATTCTAATATACTAATAGTCCCAACCTAAAGCTTTGTTTCGCTTTAGTCACCAATTTTTTTCTTATAAGTTAATCTCTGAACTTTTATTTTGTCTCAGCTTAGGTACCATGTCTACCTCGGTATGCTGAACTAACACAAATGTTGACATGGCTAACGAAAATGTTGATGTGGCATGAATCCGTCTGTGCATCATTTTAATAGTCCAAAATAGGCAAAAATGCATCTTGTTGGATGTGGTTTGAATTCTTTATNATTAGCCATAAGTAAATAATATTCTAATATACTAATAGTCCCAACCTAAAGCTTTGTTTCGCTTTAGTCACCAATTTTTTTCTTATAAGTTAATCTCTGAACTCTTATTTTGTCTCAGCTTAGGTACCATGTCTACCTCGGTATGCTGAACTAACACAAATGTTGACATGGCTAACGAAAATGTTGATGTGGCATGAATCCGTCTGTGCATCATTTTAATAGTCCAAAATAGGCAAAAATGCATCTTGTTGGATGTGGTTTGAATTCTTTATTGATTTATCATTTTTTATAAATAGAAACCAGCTGATCCAACAATAGGCCTTTTTGCCTAGCTCGATAATATGAATAATTAACTAAAGAATTTTTGCCAGTTTAGCAGGATGAAGTGAAATTATGTTCAATATACAATCAATTCAACTATCAACTGTCTTAATATGGTCAGATGTGAATCATTTCCATACCTTCTTTATTTTTTCTTTTGTATTTTTCAGGTTGATCCCTTTTTGTTTTTAGTCAAAGACTGCAAGTTGCAAACTGTTGATGCAGAATCTGATCGTGCAAAAACTATGTATGGATCCGAAGAAGACGATTATTCTGCTCTGAAATGTCTGTCAGAAATGAATCTCACTTTGGACCAGACTCGGGAATCCTTAGTTTCTGTTATAGTGAAGAATTTGGATAACTTATCAGATGTAAAAATTTATTTAGACTGTGTAAGCAATAGGGAACCTTGTTTAATATATCGGTTCAAAAACAATAACTAGGCATTGAATGTTATTTTGTGCAGTTCGAAGAATCAACAATACAGGATCAGTTGCTCAAGGAATTTAAACCTGATGATGTTTGTCCTATGGGAGCACAGTTGTTCACAGATAGTCCGAATAGAGTGCATCAGCTGAACTCAAATAAACATAAATCTGTAGAAAAGGTAAATTAATTTGAGAGAGTGCTTTGCATTCTATTTTTTGAGACCTCATGATTTCTCTCTTACCATGGTTCAGGCTGCTTCTACTATTGGAATAGACGATTCTTTTCCAGATTCAGTTGGAAGCAGTTTCGCACACAATCCAAATTTGGCCAATGAAATTCCGAACTTTTTGAGTGTTGATCAACTTCTCGAATCTGTAAGTCACTCTTCCATGCAGTTCTATGTGATGTTATTTACTTCAGCAAATAAAGATCCCCAAGTGGCAAATCTGTCTTAATTCCTGTGGAGTATGTCGTTTAAAACATGTACTTGAATTTTATATTAGTTGAAGAAGCACTTCTTCTACTATTGGGTGTGATACCTTCTCAAATTTATTACTCCTTCCCAATTAAATTCCTTGAACATTTAACTAGAAATGTTCACGCATTGTGTCAGGTGCTCATTAGTAGTTGTAATGTGAGAGTTAAATCTACTGGACGCTGCAGGTTTTCTCGAGAATCATTTATCTAGCATTTGAAGCTAGGGCGACCTAATACAAAGAGATGAATACTCAGCCCCTGTTTGACACCCATTTTGTAGAAAAATTTGTTTTGGAATAATGATTGATGGAAGAATATGTGGTAAAAAGTAAGGAGAATTTTTGGGTTTATGTGTAATATTATTTTATTGATAGAATGTGTGGTTGAAATGAAGAAAGAGAAAAAGAATGAAAATGAGAATGAAAAAAAAAATGGATGCTAAAGAGGGGCTCAATTTATCCTTGTAATAAAAAAACTCTTCTCGACGACTCCACAAAAGCCAACATATTTTTGCAACCTCTCCCCAATATAATATGCTACAATTCCCTCTAATATAACCGGTGCTTATTTTATAGTACTTCTAAGTGCTTATAAGAAGTGGTTCTCATTGAATGTGAGAATAATAAGTGAGTAATAAACTGTGCGGCTTATTTTGTAGTACTTCTAAGTGCTTATAAGAGGTGGTTCTTATTAAATGTGAGGATAATAATTGAATAATAAACTGTAGATCTCGCGGAATTTGTGGAGAATAAGTATGTTTGACTGTCTTAAATTATAATTTGATTAGTCAAACATGCTATGATACTTTACCACTTCCTCTACTCAACGAATCTTTACTTTTATTTTTATTTAATTATTATTTATTTAATTATTATTATTATTATTTTTTTTTTGTATTGGTTTTCTTGCCCCACTTCCTGCGTTGCTTTTTAGGTTGAAATTGGCTTAGTTTCACTAATCCAATTGATTAAGTTATAATCATAATTAGATACTATGCGAAAGCATTAGTCACTATAAGAGCTTATCGTATAATTTTCCAACTTGAATTAAAATTTTACTTTATTCAGTTCAAGCACATTCAAACGACTGATGATTTGTCAATATCATCCCGCAGAACTTAATAGAGTTCGAGATTATAATGCTAAAAAATTTGTTCGTGCACAGGTCTTGGAGACTGCACAAGAAGTTGGGAGACTTTCCGTATGCACTGGACCTGATGCATCTTATAATGAAATGGCAAATCACTGCGAGTCACTTTCGATGGGAAAGCAGCAGAAAATGTCTCTAATAAATCGACATAGTCTCGGAAGTCTCTCAAGCATATCCTCATGGAATTCGGATGAAGGCGAGAAACAGACAGCATCTCATGTCCTTGCTGATATGGGGTTCCAAAAGGTGCTTTCTTTTTCGTATAGATCTCGACAGCCACATGCTCTGATAAATTATGTCATCTGGGTATCTGTATATAATAAATATCACCTACAATATGAAGAGGCGCTACATCACACTATTTACGTACAGAACACGAGTACGTTATGCATTAGATTCATCTCGTTTACTGAGTTTGCCTCATTTTGCTTTCTTTTTTTTTTTTTTCTCTTTTTTTTAAGATTCTATTTAATTTCTTACGCCAATTGAAATTAGCAGGGCAGGAATCCAACCCTGGACGTACCCAAAATTCCTCGTCAACCATCAATCAGCGAGGTTTCCATGCTATGTGCAGCTGAATATAAGCATCATCCACGATCCTTTATGCTTCCAGCATCAAGTCCATACGATAATTTTCTAAAAGCTGCTGGATGTTGAAACGATAGAGGAGATTCGTATATTCTCCAATGCTCCCATACTGCAAGCAGATTCGGCTTCTGAGATTAGGAAGATGAGCCCTACAAAATTTGGTATAGAAAAAATCAGTGCTATGATCAGGATTGACTAGGTGTGAATTCCCCCTAAAATTCATGTATGCATCAGGGCACATTCCAGATTTTCTTGCTGAATTTTAGCAAGAGTGAAGGTTTTTCATCAGTGTTTCACCTTCATCGTGTTGGAAATGTACATGTACTTGTTCTCCCTCCGCATTTGTCCCTATAGTGTACTGAAAATGTTATTTTTGTGGAAATTAAAAATCACATAAAGAACTTGCATCTTATTCTGGTCCATTGCGATTTGCGAGGGGCGAGAGGTACGGATGAGCGACAAATTTATGTCACTATTTGATCATGAGAATCTTGATCTCTTACTTCTAAGCAACTTCTTTTATTTTCATCGATGCTTAAACTTTGGTAGACACCAATGAAAAGCCATTTATTGTTAATAAAATAAACAAAAAACTGAGAACTCAGTAGACAAATGGGATTGATTATAAGAAAGGAAAACAAATCATATCTGCAACAACTGCATTCTTGTTTAAGAAAGCGAATCCCAGTCAAAAAGAAGAATCGATTTTGTGGGGAATTCTCTAAAATCATTCCAAGTACACGAGGAAGATTTAGTCATTAAGATGCAACCCCTCAATATTTCATTTTATATTTAAAGGCCTACCACATAGCAGTAATACAGTGTTTAATCTGATAGGACACTCTTTTATGTCGTCCTTCTAATTCATCTTCTCTATCGTTTCAACTTTCATTCTCGACAAGTACTTGTTACACAACTGAAAAAGGATAGGAAGACAACGGTATCTAACCCGGGTAGTGAACAGAAAATGGCAACTAGAGTTGGGAATTAAGAGATGAACCCTGATGAATTCCGCAACATTAATTTTGCGTGATTTCTTTAAGCATTTCAACAACCTTTTTCATCATGGGCCGTTTGGCTGGTGTGCTCTCGGTGCAAAGTAGAGCCACCTTTAGAGCTGCAAGCATTTCTTTTCTCCAAGCAAACGAGACGGTGCTTAGCCTTGCATCAAGAATCTGCTCAGGGGTTTCCCCTCGCGCAGGTGCAGTATGAACCCACTTCACCAAATCTATGCCTTCACCAAATTCCTCATCAACAGGTAGTCTAGTTGTAAGGATCTCAAGCAACACGACTCCATAGCTATAAACATTTCCAGGTGCTGTAACTTGCATTGTATACGCGTACTCTGTTATACACAAAGCATTAGACAGATTATAATGGAAGGAAGAAATTCATTGATAAGCATTCCAAACGAGTACCTGGAGGAATATATCCAAATGAACCGGCAACAGCACTAATACTTGCCGTCCCTCTGGATGGGTCGAGGAGCTTCGATATTTCAACTTCACCGACCAAAGGCTTAAGATTGGAATCTAGAAATACATTACTGGTTGAGATATCGAGGTGGATAATGGCCACGTGATGAAGGAATGCTAACCCTTCTGCCACTCCGATGGCAATGGCAAGTCTTGATGACCAGTCTGGGTTATAATCCGGTTTCTTCGTAGAGTCGTGAAGAAATTGGGCCAATGTCCCATTTTGAAAGAATTGGTGCAACAAAAGAACAGCATCTTCATAGATTACAAACCCCATAGTTCTCATCAGATTGTCATGAGAGAGTTTACTCAGTTTTTCGAGTTCTCTGATCATCTTGTTCTGATGATGGACTATAGTTTTATCCATCGATTTCAATTTTTTGACGGACAAAACCATCCCTGAAGGCATGTCCGCTCGGTAGACATTGCTAAACGTTCCACTGCTGAGCTTGTTTGACTCTTTCATGGTTGCTTTGGCAACTGCTTCAAACTCTATAGCCTGCCTAAGGTTTTCAATAAAAACATTTCCTGCTAATATCACTGGCTTATTAGTAGTTTCATCGGCAGAAATTCCCGCATCTTTGGCCTCTTTTTCTTGTTTCTCCCTCATCATAAACAGCAAAACAACCACCGTCACAGATACAAAAACCGCCAAACCAGAACCAATAACAGCTAATATGATCCTGTACGAGACCTTGTGATGGTAATTTTGATGTCCATAAGCATCCAAACTTCCGCATGAAATACTTAATGGATCGCCACAGAGCCCTTTGTTTCCAAGAAAGCTCGAATTTGGGCTCTTTTGGAATGGCACAAAAGAAGGTATAGGACCAGTGAAATGATTATTCGAAAAATTAACCTCTATCAAGCTGAGCATGCCCTTCAGAGTCGCCGGAATATTTCCACTGAGCTGATTATTGGAGAAGTCCAAAGAAACCAACTTGTCGAGTCTTCCAAGCTCTTGGGGCAATTGTCCGTGGAGATGATTCGAGCTTAAATTAAGTGCAATCTGCAAGTTCTTTATATGGCCAATCTCGGGAGGAATACTTCCTGTCAGATAGTTACTTCCCAATTGTAATTCGAGCAGTTTCGTGCAATTCCCGATCTCATGAGGTATCTCACCTCTTATCGAATTCTGACCTAACAGCAGGTATTGCAGTTTAGATGTGTTGCAAATGCTCTCTGGTATGGAGCCATTAAATCTGTTGTTGCTTAAATCAAGCTTGTTAAGATTCTTGCCCCGGAGTATCGATGTGGGAATCTCTCCAAACAGACTATTCCCAGAGACAATCAACTCCTGCAGATTGCTGAGATCGCCAAACTCAGTCGGGATGGTTCCCGTGAAGCCATTTGAGGCTAAATTGAGGAGAGTGAGATTAGAGCATTTTGCAAACTCGGAGACAATCTCACCTGAGAGATCATTATTATCAGCTTCAAAGTATGTAAGGCTGCTGATATTTCCAATATATGTAGGAATGCTCCCAATCAACTTGTTGTCCCCAATCCTAATACTCGAAAGGCCTTTACATTTCCCAATCGATTCAGGAATACTGCTGGCCAATAAATTCTGCGTCAACACCAAAACTTCAAGCTTCTCCATAGCGAAAATGTTCTCAGGAATCGGTCCCTCTAGCCTATTCGAATGAAGGTTCAATAACTCAAGTCCGGAAAATGCACCTAAATTATCTGGAATCATACCACTCAACTCATTTTCATACGCAGTAAAAACTTTCAGATTAGTCAAATTTCCCACCCACAATGGGATAGAACCATTCAATCTATTAGTAAATATTTGAAACTCCTGCAAATTCTCTAGACTCTCAAGCTCATCAGGAATCACGCCAGTTAGCCAATTGTTCGAAAGATTCAATGCTCTAACATTTCGGAGTCTACTGAATTCCACAGGTATTGAACCATCAAATTTATTAAATGACAAATCAAGAAATTCAAGCTGAGATAAATTCCCAAAAACTGGTGGGATTCTTCCATGGAAATTATTGTTTGAAAGATCAAGCCATTTTAGTCCTTTGAGCTCAGAAATTAGAGTGAAATTACCTTGAAGCCCATGCTCAGAAAGATCCAGCCTCTCCACCATTGAATCGTTTGAGCTGCAAATTATTCCAGGCCAAGAACAGTAGTCTGAGTTATTAACACCCCATCCAGATAATCTGAACTCTTTCTCAATGGCTAATAATGTAATCTCGTCATAAAAAACCTGAGCAATCACAAGCTGAGACCTCAAGAACAGCCCAAAAAGCAATATATTCAACAAACTTAAAATTGCCATTCTTGGGTTGCCTTCAACGTGTATATAAATAAAAAAGAAAAAGTCTTCTTTATTCCTTTCAAAGAACCCAGAAGAGGAATCAAAAGACTAAATATTTCTTGAACTTTGCTCAAAAAACCCCCATGAAGGTCTCATTTTTCTTGAACCGGGCTTGTTCCAGAGTCGTTGATATTTAAGAAAATAAAATGTAAAGACGACAATAAATTCAAACCAAAAAATGCAAATCTTTGTACAAAAAGAAGTGGAGTTGAGGATGAGGAGTGTATGTAAACTAGAACAAGGTTGCAAGAAAATGGAGAGAAATGAAGACGATGAAACAAGAATAGTAATGTGTTTGGGGTAACTGCTTTCACGGGTCAGGTGTTTTGTGCACTGTCGGGGGGAGAGAGAGAGAGCAAAATGAAAATCCAACGTTAGCTTCACGAGAAATGAGCAGTCATGAGTCAATGTAACTGTTGAGGGCAGCCTGCAACTGCTAGTCTGCTGAAGTTTTATTCTTTATGTGTGTGTATTATGCGTGTGCATGTATACGTATATGTGTTTGGAATTCTATTTTTTGTGATGTTTCCTTTATTTCTCTTGGATGTATAGTTAGAGCCTTAGAGGTATAAATTGGGTCGATTTTGAATCATGTATCGATTTGTGCCATGTCATCGATTTTATATCTTCTTTTGCAATTTAAATTCATAAATTGATAATTTTTATCAAACACAGTATAGTCCATCAGTAAAAGCATGTTAACCCATTGGAAGTTCATGCATTTATCATGATGAACTAGACTCCTTCGTCAGAAAGAGTTTGACATTCTCCTTGACCGATACTCACATACGTGTGAGACCGGCTTGAGATCCATGAAATTAAGAAATTTCAAAAAAGTGTTCTCTTATTGTGAGTGTGCTGTCATGATTCTATCGTGTTTAATATAGAAAATCGGCCCACATCTGAAAGATTGCACATATTTTATTGCATCTACGTATCTATCGATTTTTTTCAACTTGTTTTACATTCTATTTGTAATAAACAAATAAATAATGAAAGTAATAAAGAATGATAATAATGTTATATTAAGATTTGTTGTTCTTTAGATTTATGTTGTTTTAGAGAATATTATGATCTAGTGAAAACAAATTACACATTACTTACATCTTCACGTATAATAATCTTTTACTAGCACGATAATACCTTTTAACAAAGTTTCGAACCCTAAAATTTAACCGTTCCACAAAATAATATTATTAGTATATGTAATAGAAAGGATTAAAAAATACCAAATAATATTACAGAAAAAATTAAATTAAATTCTTATATAGAATACTATTAGTCGTCTTACAGACAACACGATGCACGAAATTTTTAAGAATAAAATAAAATATGCATCTAGGATTCCATGCAAGTGGGCTCTTATATGTTCTCTGTCAGTTATGTCATTCTCAATGGGCATAAGTTAAAAGCCTTGAAAATCATTAAAAAAAAATGTTAAAAGACAATTTTCTAGACATTTAATTTTGTGGATAATTTAATATTCTCTAAAAAGCATATAAATAAAAAAGAAAATTACCCATTTTTATGCTAAAAAGGAATATATATTTCATTTTATAGATTAAAAGTACAAACATAAGGACACAACAACAGTTTTATTAGTGTCCCAATACATAGATTTTCATCCTTAATTTTTCTTGAAATTTGTGAAGCTCATTTTGTCCTCTAATTGCTTGTTTGTAGTTATGATTCACATATTAATTAATTGAAAGGCATTTTATCACTAAGGATCATTTTGATTGCAAGAACGAAATTTGGGTGGAAAAAATGAATTTTATAGAATTAAATTGTCTATAATTGTTTTTACTGAGAATTGTCAATTTATTTGTATTTGATTGGTATAATTTTTTAGAAGTTTTGGATCTTTATGTGTTCGTTTGACTTTATTTTTTATCAAAAATATCTATTAAAGGGATATAATTTGTTATAATTGAGGAAATAATTTGTTTCCATTACCAAAAAAATGCCTAGAAAACCAATTCTCACCACTCAAAAAATAAGAAAATGTGTCAAACCAATAAAAGGTAGAAATGTTTCCTATCAAATACTCTTAAAGTAGAAAATGGAAAACTTGCCCTATCAAACAGGGCCTAAGTGCTTATTTTGTTGTTACTTAAAAAAATTTATTAAAAAAAAATGAGATCAAATGCAATAATTAATTATAATAATACATTTAATTATGATATATAACTTTTCAACTATATATTTCAACCACTTTTATCAAAATTTGCTAACTTTTTTTATCAAACGATCTCTAAAGCATGTTCGGCCATGGATAAAATATATGTTAAACTTACTTATAAGTTATTTTGTAAAATTTGAAAGTTATTTATATTACTAATAAAATCTATTTTTCTAGAAAAGTAATTCTTAATTTACTTTCTAGAATTAAGTTTAAAGTTTAACGCAAAGATCAAAAGATTTGTCATTGTTTTTCATTAGGTTACTAGTTTCCTTAATCTTTTAGTATTTAATTCCTATAATGATCTTATGATACTATAAAGATATGTTTTTTTATTATAAAAAGTTACACGAGCTTGGTCATTGTGACCCCCGCTAATGCAGTCTCGACGATATCTATTATTTTTCTTAAATCGCCTCAATGATGACTAATGTATGTAATTATAAACAAGAATTATGAAATGACTAATTGGAATATTTATATATATATAAAAGGACTTATTGAAATCACAAGAAAATGCATCCAATTATTTCGAAACCACACTTTTGTGACTTTTGTTGTATGATTGAAATAGTAGTCACTATTGCACACTCAAATCCTTCGCAACAAACAAATAGAAGAGAAGGCAAAGTGGGACCCACATTAATGGGCAGAGGGTGTGGGCATTATTGGACGGTGAAGGGCTGGTCTGAAGGGATAATAGGCTGGTGGCCACCGCCTTATAAAAGGCTGAAATGACT